>JASDQU011249866.1:0-25448 GCA_032191745.1 Picea mariana
GAGCACATAGTAGTTGGCGATGTTGTCGAGATGATGAGATCTTTTCAGTGCATGTTCGAGGCACTGATCAGCCGCTTGGATAGAGATGATGCCAGGGCATCGACACCCGCTGAGGTTCCGCTACGTGCACCGGCCGTTAGAGGTAGCATTCACCATGAACTCGAGAAGGTTAAATTTCCATAGTTCTTTGGTGCCCCGGATGGCACCGCCGCCAAGGCATGGTTGAAGAATATGGTGATGTGCTTCACACTTCGCGATTATACCTTCAACATGAAGGTCTGCATGGAGGTCTTTCAACTAAAGGGGACTGCTCTTCTATGGTGGAAGATGCTCCTACCACAGCTAAACATGGTCGTTGAAGACATGTCATTGGAATTGTTCGAGGAACGATTTCGAGAGAGGTATCTTTCAAAGGAATTCATTGAGCATCATCTCAATGAGTTCAATGCATTACGACAAAGAGGTCGTATGGTGCCCGAGTACGAGGCACGTTTCATGGAGCTGCTCCGGTATGCTCCGCACCTTAACACAGAGAAACTCAAGGTCAACCAGTTCATGTTTGGCCTTAACGACAGCCTGTGTGCAAAGGTTAGGATCTTGATTCCTCAAACCTTGCACGACACTGTCCAAAAGGCCCTCATAGCAGAGGAGGAGCTTATCAGTGGGGTTCAGACCAGGACTCCAGCGAAACCGACAGGGTAGGGTTCATATAGAACGCCACAACACCAAACACCAGCGAGACATATGCCAGGATATCATGGCTTCTAGAGGGGATCCACTTTCACTACACCCCGACGACCGCTGCTTCAGTAGCAGACACCTTATCGGGGACCACAGCACCAGCAGCAGTGTCGCCCGCAGCAGCAGCAGTTTAGGCATGTTCAGTAGAACAGACCAGGGTTCCAGGCCAGTGGGTCGTCGTCTTCTGCTTTGGGTACTAGGACTACTGGGCTGAAGAAGGGGTGTTGGACGTGTGGGGAGCCACACGACCAGCGCGATTGTCCTGTGGAGAGGACCAGAGCATCCAGATTAGTTGGACCCACTACCGTGGGAGATATGGGCAAGGCCCATCAGATACATGCAACAATGAATAACCACCAGATAGAGCATCAGTCGACTGTGCTCGAGACGACAGGTACTGATGCTGACCAGACCCTTAGTATTTTGATAGACCCAGGTGCTATTGAGATTTTCATTTCTGGTGCAGCGCTAAAAATGACTAAGGTAAAGGAAGTCGAACAGGATGATTTTATCTTCGTAGAGATGGCTTTGGGAGCCAAACAGAAGGTTGGAGGAAAGGTTACGGGATGTGCCCTTAACCTGGGAGAGTTTGTCACGAGGGTCAACTTGTACGTCACAATCTTAGGATCTTATGACGTCATGATCGGTATGGATTGGTTGGAATCCCATGAGGTGATACTCAACTGTAAGACAAAATGGTTGAGCTTGGTTGATGATGAAGGACAGAGACATGTGATTGTAGGGCGGAACCAGAGAGTTTCCCTAAGGTTCGTCTCTTCCTTACAATTACGGAAGAGTATGCGCAAGGGGTGCAAGCTTTATGCGATCCTTGTGCTAAACGAAAAGGGAGTGGTGGAAGGTCTTGAACATCTTCCAGTGGTGAAGGAGTTTGCGGACGTATTTCCAGAGGAGTTACTAGGGATGCCGCTGGAAAGGGAATTGGAGTTTACCATAGACCTGAAACTGGAGACGGAACCAATAGCAAGAACGCTTTATTGGATGTTGACCCCGGAGTTGCAAGAGTTGGAAATGCAACTGAAGGAGTTGTTGGACCTGGGACTGATACACCCTAGTGTGTAACTGTGGGGTGCACCAGTTATCTTCATTTGAAAGAAGGACAGATTGTGGAGGCTTTGCATTGACTACCATCAACTGAACAAGGCTACGATCAAGAATCAGTATCCCTTGCCGAGAATTGATGATCTGTTCTATCAAATGAAGGGTGCGACGATGTTCTCTAAGATTGATTTGCGATCAGGGTATCATCAGTTACAGATCAAGGAGGATGATGTCCCTAAGATCGCCTTTAAAATGAGATTTGGACATTACGAGTTTACAGTTTTTCCATTTGGACTGACAAACGCCCCAGGAGTGTTTATAAGTTTGATGAATGGGTTGTTTCGCGAGTACTTGGACAAGTTCATCCAAGTATTCATTGACGATATTTTGATCTACTCTTGAACGATGGAGGAGCATGAGGAGCACTTACGCTTGGTACTACAGTGTCTGCAAGAGCACAAATTGTATGGGAAGTTGTCCAAATGCTCTTTTTATCAATCGAGGATTCACTACTTAGGGCATGTCATCTCCGGTGAAGGTATCGTCATGGATCCAGCCAAGGTTGAGGCTATTATGGAATGGCCTGCATTGACGAATGTCGGAGAAGTGCGTAGCTTTATGGGATTAGCAGGATACTATCGACAGTTTGTCGAGGGATTTTCAAAGATAGTAAATCTGATCACGGAATTGTAGAAGAAAAACAAGAAGTTTGTTTGGACCGAGAAATGTGTCGAAGCATTTCAGAGGCTTAAGGAGTTGTTTACAACAGCATCGATACTAAAAGTCCCTGACATGGATGTGGACTTCTTGGTATGCACTGACGCATACAAGGAAAGTTTAGGCGGAGTCTTGATGCAAGATGGACGAGTGATTGCTTACATTTCGAGGAAACTGAGAAGGCATGAAGAGAACTACGTGACGCATGATTTGGAATTATTAGCCATCGTATATACCTTGAAGGTTTGGAGACACTACCTTGTTGGAAAAAAATTTGAACTAAAGACTGATCATTGTGGACTACAACACAATTTTACGCAAAGCAACCTGAACGCACAACAACGACGTTGGTCGGAATTGCTTAGTGAGTACGAATTCAAGATTACTTACATAAAGGGAATAGTGAACCGAGTGGCAGATGCTTTGAGTCAGAGGCCACGTATCTTTTCGGTGTTGCCTCTTCAGATGAATCTACGTGAGAATATTCTCACTTTACAGTGTGAGGATGACTGGTACAAAGAGGTCGAGGTTTTTAACGAACAAAACACCATGATGGTACCACGATATGAGGGATATTCATTTGATAGTGATGGTTTATTGAGGTTTAGAGGTCGGATTTACGTACCGCCAAACGACAAGTTGAGGATGTTGATCCTGAGCGAGGCTCATAGAGAAGTTTACATGGCTCACCCGGGAGTCACGAAGATGAGGGAAAACCTTAAACCCTTATTCTTCTGGAAGGGAATGAAGGCCGACATAGTCAACTATGTGTCCAAATGTCTAGAGTGTCAGTAGGTAAAAGCTGAACATAGACACCCGACAGGATTACTTCAACCACATGCCATTCCGGAATCGAAATGGGAAGTTATTTCGATGGATTTTATTGTTGGATTTCCACTGAAGGCAGGGAGACATGACTCAGTTTTTGTAGTAGTAGACACTCTAACGAAGAGTGCTCACTTTATTCCTGTGCGTACGATGAATCAGGCACCTACATAGTGAGAGTTTTCATCAGTGAGATTGTGAGGCAGCATGGCGTGCCTAAGAAGATTATATCCAATCGAGGATCGGTGTTTACTGGATGATTTTGGACGATTTTCCAAGAGGCCTTGGGGACCCAACTTAACTTTAGTACTGCGTATCACCCAGAGATAGACGGACAGACATAACGAATGAACCAAAACTTGGAAGACATGTTGCGCATGTATGTGATGGACCAACAAAAGCGTTGGGAGGAATTCCTGCCTCTAGTAGAGTTTGCTTACAGCAACAGTTACCAGAGCACCATTAAGATGGTGCCTTTTGAGTTTCTTTACAGGCGACCGTGTCAGACACCCTTGAGTTGGGATCGGCTTGAGGATAGGGTCCTGGTGGGACCAGAAGTGATCCAAGAAATGGAAGAGAAAATGCAAACCATAAGACAAAGGATTAAAGAAGTGCAGGATCGACAGAAGGGTTATGCCGATGCACACCGAGTTGACCGTAGTTATGAGGTCAGCGATCGAGTCTTCTTGCAGATTAAATCGCATAAGAGTTCGATCAAGTTTGGAAAGGAAGATAAAATCTCTCTTAGGTTCATGGGACCTTTCGAGATTATGGAGAGAAAGGGGTCGGTGGCCTATCGACTAGCCTTTCCTGATTCTTTGAGGCGTATGCACGATGTTTTTCATGTATCTGTTTTGAGACATTATATTAGTGATCCTACGCATGTGATTGACATGAGTTCCTTGCAGGTATCATATGAGGGAGCGCTCATGGATGAGCTGGCCTGCATGTTGGATCATCGCATTCGACAGCTACGACGTCGAACGGTAGATCAGGTCAAGGTCCAGTGGAACAGTTATAGTCCACACTCGGTGAACTGGGAGGACGCATATGATATACGCCAACAATTCCTATTTTTGTTTGATAGATAGACTTATGATACTGTGGTACTTTTATTTCGGCATTTATACTAAGAAACTTCGGGACAAAGTTTAGACCAAGAGGGGGTGTATGTAACATCCCGCTTTGGCGCACTGAGAAAACTTATTCTTTGAGGACACTTGCTCGCACGTGATCTGGACTTTTAAGATGTTAAAACATTTATCCTTGATTATGATGCGTTATGATACATGACATGATGTTTTACTGCTTTGACGTAGACAGGTGCTATTGACTCAGTTTTATTGAGTGTGTAGGGTTTTGGACCTTGACGATGTAGAGGCATCGGTGGAACCCCTTGGACTCCAGATTGAGTCAGGGAGTGTGCTATTTGGGTTGATTTATTTACTGTGATATTTCATTGATTTGATGACATGATGTTGACATGTTCTGACATGATTGTTAATGATGCAGGCTGACGATAGCTTGTCGACCAGACTCACATATGGAGTAAGGGGGCCACACACGAGTTCCAGAGAGGTTGTGGGAGAGGGGTGGACAGCAGCCCTGCCACAGCCTACTAGCACTCCCGCCGTGGCTCAAACTATAGGTTAACGATTACCTTGTTCGAGAGGATCCACGATGCCATGAGGGCAGACTACGGCAGTCACTCACGATGAGTCTAAGGGGCACAGAATAAGGCAGGGGTCTTATTCCTTAGAGCCCTTAGTCTCCCACAAGTTCACCTAGCGGAGTTTTGACTCCAGGGGTTATAGATGTCTACCAATCATTCAAGTTGGCGAGTGGCACCCTTGGAGCACGTGATGCATCCTAAAGGGCACATCGGGCAAGAGAAACACAAGTTGGCGAGTGGCACCCTTGGAGCACGTGGTGCATCCTGAAGGGCACATCGTGCAAAAGAAACGAACGAGGTGAGTGGCACCCTTGGAGCACGTGGTGCATCCTGAAGGGCACGTCACATTGATGTTGATGAAGGAACAAACCTAGATGGCCTTAAGACATTTAACACATTAAGAAATTCTTGACCAA
The DNA here is from genome assembly GCA_032191745.1 of Picea mariana. Classification (NCBI taxonomy): domain Eukaryota; kingdom Viridiplantae; phylum Streptophyta; class Pinopsida; order Pinales; family Pinaceae; genus Picea; species Picea mariana. The sequence continues at coordinate 5,431 of JASDQU011249866.1, forward strand.
CTTCCCTAATTAAATGTCGCCCAATTTAGACTCTAAGTCCTAAGTCTAAAACTTCTCTAGGGTAAATAAAGACTATAAAATAAAAGTAAAAATTTAAACTAAAAACCACTTAAGTGATAGTTCTAGTCTTCATAATTTTTGGGGTAAAATGAAGAGAGTAATAATTTAATTAAAATTCGTGGTTTTAAGTTGTAAAGAACAAATAAGTTATTTAACTTGTGCAGTATAAAAAGATTTTAAATTAATAATAAAGGGAAAAGAGTAAATAGCGCAACTGCCATTTTGGCTCTAATAAAAAGGGGAAAGAAGGGAATAATAAGAATTAGGAAACTAAGTGATGGAGGAAACATAATTAAGGAAAGTTGGGAACTTATGGTAAAAAGCAAGGTCAACATAGTAAGGAATCTGCAATTAAGAACCTTCTAAATTGAGCTAATTTTGCAACTTCATTTTTAGGGAATTTATTTAAAACATGTAAAGGGATCTAGGAACACCTAGGAGGAAATTCAGGAGAAACTCTAGGTGGGTGAGGGAAATGAGTAATTTAATAATTTAAAGAAAATAATTATTTGAGGAAAGAGGGGGATGGATGACACTTGTGCAAAGGAGAATATTTAGAATTTTTTTATTAAAACTTAATTAAAATGTGATTTAGGGAAAGTTGGAGGTTGGAAAAACTCTATAAAAGAAATGGAATATGAGGAAGAGGGGGATCGACTGATAGTGTAACGTTACGTTGTTGGATTTGTGACTTGACTGATTGCTTGTGAGGAGTTGGGATTTTCCAGCTCGGATAGGAGTGGTATCTCGGCCTTGCAAGGCGAGATGGGAAGCTATACATACCATCTGGATAGTGTGTGGCCCCTTTGCAGCTCGGGGTGCTAAGGGGGAAGTAGAGTACCCCTAGAAATTGGCTGGGAGGGACCGGTGTAGTCTCGACGGTCGGCGAGAGGGTTCGGCACAGAGAAGGAGCGGCACAGAGCACATGGTACGTCAGTCGACGTGGACGATAAGGCAATGGTATGGTTTTTTTTTAACTTGATAGAATAGGATGCATTATGACTTATGTTGGTATTAGGATATTGGTTGTAAATGTATTTAATGGACATTTTATTTATTTACTCTACGTTTAAAATTGTAACTGTTGTAACTGTCATTTTTATTTAAATTCTCAGGTGACAAGTATTAGTGTGGCAGATCTTGTACAATTTATTTTCTACATGTTTCTTGTGTATGAAACAATTATTAAGATATCGAAGAACCTCCCGGTAAATGTTGGTAATAACCATATTTCTGTATAGTTTTCGGTCGGATGAAATACCTCCAGTATCAAGTGAGTACTTCTATTATCTTATTGCTTGAACGCTTCTAGATATCTATTATATTCTTATAGATAACTCAACACCTCAAGCAATCTCCTTTCCAGTCAAAATCTGCTACAGAGCATTGAACCTGTCAACTACCTAAACAGATTTAAAAAAAAAAAAAAAACATAAACCTGGACGTACCGATAAAAAAAAAAATAGGCGCAAACTTGGATTCATCTGTCAGTTAGAGACATCCCAGAAACAAGAATTTAAGTAAACAGAACAAGGTAAACCATTGGCTTTTCCCTATATAACTTAACCTTTAACCAAAGTTCAAAGGTTGTTTTTAAAAAGGGAAAACCAGTGTAAATTTGGAGGCTTTTTATAAAAATGGAGTGGGTAAATTCTGAAGAAATCTTAGTTACTAATCGTTGGTTTAGGCTGTAATTCCTTGTTACTATGATTTTTAGGGTTAGAAATTAAGCCATGCATTTTTGCAATGTAATTCTTGTGATGTATCTCTTCCTCACATTCTGGGATTGAAGGTTCCTTGCCTAACCTTAGGACAGTCATTAAACTCTGGTCGCCTGGAATGGACAGAACAACCCTGCCAAGTTTCATTACTATTTACTCTCTCACACGTTATTAAGCATTTCTTAAACCCATAACCGAATGCACTCTTTTTTTTAACGTTGCTGCTTGTATGAACTTCAGAAATTATTGAGGTAGCGACCCAAGAGCAGAAGTCAAATGTTAAACCTGGTTTAGTTTAGAATTCCTTCTCTTCATTTCAGGTTGCGTAGCCATTCCCTAACGCGTCTTCCCGTCGAGGTGAAGAATGAATTCTTKCCGCGTCTGATGACAGGCGTATTCCTATCTCTGCGTCTTCCCTTGTGTTTCATTCTTTTTACCTTAACTCAGAATGCCTAACCTTGTGTATCGATTTCTATCTCTACAATGGATTACACCGGTGATTTCCCCCTCAAACCGCCCATCGTGTTGGATTGGGCGACTTGCCTCAGACTGTGTGTGTACAGCGTTGCCAGATTCATGTCCAGCGACTGAAACGAGAGGCGTGTTTTTGATTTCTCCTGTGACAGCTGTGAGCTATCTCCCCGGACCTTCGTTGACAGCCTGGTAACCCCTCCTAGAATTTCTGCAGAGATTCAACTGTTTTAGTAATTAATTAAATCCCTTTTAATGCCGCACTGTTCATTATTCATCAATTGTTTATTCCGCACAATTATTTATTCCTTAATCTCTTAATCTCACACTGTTAGCGTTTTACATTTTTTTTTTTTTATCCCTACATCTTCGTGCTCTGACTATGCACGTTCCACGGAGGACATTCCTGCATCTTAACCATTAAAACTGTTACCTGTGTGTTATTCTTGAAGGTTTTGCAAATCTGTTTTTATTCAGTTAACTAATTGCGTTTTACTCGGACCGTGTATGATTGTAATCTAATTGTGTTGTTTTTATCAATGTTGGAGGGTATTGGCGTAGTAGCTATGGTTCTATTATAAATTTGAGCATGGTTTTAATATCATTGAGTATTGTCTCATTACTAATTGAATATCTTTCTATTACATTCAGATATGGTTTAATGATAATGCGGATATTGTCTTAATAATGGCCAGATCTAAAATTGTGACTTCTTGTTATTTTAAATGGCAAATATAAACTGCAATATAAAATGCCATATTAAAATGCAGTATTAATATTAATACTGCATTTTAATATGCTGTAATGCGACCTTGTTGTTATTTTAAATGGAAAATATAAATGAAAATATAAAGTGCAATATAAAATGCAGTATTAATATTGTTTAAGGAAAGTTCTGTGGAATGTGACTTTCTTGTTATCTTAAATGGCAAGAGTTATGGCAATTATAAAAGGCAATAATAATATTGTTTTATGGTAAGTTGTCGTATATTTTGTATGGATAGCATATCTGTAGTGAGGTGATAGATGTTGTATTACAAGGTTAGGATGGTATAAATGTGAGGTTGGGTGGTAATGTCATTGAAATTTTAGGGTTTGATAGCGTACAAGATGAAAGGGGATTATTAATTATTTGCAGAATACGGCAATGAAAATATATTACAGATATTGTTTCAGGTTAATTTCAGGGTTAGCACTATAATTGAAATTGTCCAAACTCACAGTTGTATGATATCAGACTCTTCGATCTGATAAATCTAGTTGCTCTGTATATAAGTCAGTGTGTGTGATTATTTTCTGTGAAAAAAATCCAGTGTCGTATCAAGAGTCTCGGGCCCTTTAAAGGTAGGGTTTCCACTCTTGCGACACACCTCTAAGGTCGGATCAGTAGTCACGGGCTCTTTAAAGGAAGAGTTCCCACCACTGTGACCTCCTGACAGAGATTAATAGTTTCTGCCTGAGTAGTCGGCCAGGAGCCTATCTGACATTCTCTCTCTCCGGAGCAGAGAACTAAGATTAAATGCCCTACTTTCCTATGCAGAAATAGTAAAATCTACTACTATGGATTCTTCCATCTGTGTTTGTACTGTACATAACTCAGTATGTCGTTTAATTCTTTCGGTTACTTGTTGTGTGCCTTATGTCCTCTTGTTGTGATCATCGTGGTTGCGTCTTGTTAGTCGTCGGGTGGCGAAGTAGAGTCGAATTTATTGTTTCCCTTGTTCTTGCGCACACACTATTAACACACACCCAAAAAAAAAAAAACTTCCTTGCACCTGTTATTAGAGTTGTTCGTGATGAATGGGAGGTATTATACATATTCTTAGTTCGATATCTTATATAATGCTTAGATTTTTTCTTTCCAAATTTTTCAGTATCAACATTTTCTAATATATCATCATCAATGTTGATCGATTCTCCTACATATTTCAATTTAAAGTTTATATTAAAAAACATAACCCAAACACAAATTCACTAAGTTATATATACTTGAGTGTTCATCTGGTATTAATCTAAATTTATGTACACACACCTATAGGTGATTCATCTTCTGATTCAATTTTGTTTTCAACGTCTTCTTCAACATTATGAGACAAATCTATTTATGTTTTTTTGAAAAACATCAAATTGTAATTACAATCAATTATATTATTTACAATATTTTTAATTTGAATTCTATACTTTGAATTTTGTACCTTTTGAATATAGTCCTAATGTGTGTTGTGTGCTCGATCATCATATGTGCATGCATACCTGGTTGAACTTCTTAATGTCGAAAATCTCTATTGACATTATCATCGTTTATTTCTTCAATATTTGCACGTTCTTGTTTCCTTCTCCAATAAAGCTCTTTCCTTTGTTCGATTTGGCGAGTATCATCTCGAGTGTGATCATTTATCTTTGCACAAACTTTTTTTTCCCATGACTTTTATATTTATCTGTAAAAGATACGTTCAACAAAGACTTCACCTTGAAAAAATGCTCAACATTTATCTTTCAACATATAAATTGTTATTCCAATAAAAACTTGAACAAACATCATTTACCTTATTCAACAAAAACCAAAAAAATGATTCGAAACTTTTTTTAAGTGTTCTAAAAAACCACCATGTATCGATATCGATCCTCCGATTAAGCCCATTGAATAGAGGGAAGAAATAATAAAAGAAAAGAATACAGTTGCAATCAATAATAAAAATGCTTTGAAATTCCTATTCTCGAGCTTATATCTCGTCGTTCATTTGATGGATTGTGTTAAATGTGTTCGGCTGAAATCCTATTTATACAAATTGGCGGGAAAGAAAACCATACAACGTGTCTTTTTCGGCCGAAAGACTTGGAAACCATTCAGTTTTGATGGTTTCCGTTAGATTTTAGTCTTTCAGCCGAAAGATTATTTCGACCGAAAAAAGGAAATTGGAATTGAAAACTAAAACCAGAGAATTGCCCCAAGCATAACTAAACTTCAGAGGTTGCGGACTCCTGCAAACATTGAGAATTTGGTTTCGAAAATAACACCAACATTTCCAAAATTGAATCTACTTTCAATTCTTATAATTTGTTTTCATTTTCTTTATTTTTATCTAATTTTATTTAATTTTAAAAAAAAGTCACTACATAATATTTCCAACAGACATTATGATTCGGTGAAATGAAATATCGGTATCTCTAAAAATATACAGTGAAAAATTCAGAAAAAAAAATATTCATAATCCTTAAACTGTTCTTTTCAAAAGGGTATATTTATATTTTAGTTTTAAGTAAAAATTAAGATAGATACAATGTGTAGAAAAATATGTGTTTAAAATCTGCAACGTTTTCAGCTTAGTCAACTTCAAAAAATTCTAGAAATTATAATATTCATCCGTTAAATTAAAAATAATAGTCATAATAAAATAGAGTCTATGTAGATTGTTGTAGTATATTTTGTTTCTTAAAAACATAAGTTTAATAATAGATACATTTTTGTAGAAATAAGTAACTCATTATCATTCATTTCATGTTTAAGGAACATACTTTTAAACAATTGTCAAATTGACATATCAAATCGTGATAAAAAAAAAACTGAAAAATAGTCATTGGAAGGCTAACACAATTCTTCACAAGTTTTTTCTTACTGTAAAGTGAAATTCTAAATAAAAAAAAATACTTTTGTATGTCGGAAGTTGAATAACTTGTGAAAATACAGTTTTTTTCTCATAAAACAAGCAAAAGTGTAACCCATCTTCATGATTTCACCCGGTATGTACAATCTATGATAAGTTACCCAACAAATAGTTGATTGCAAGAGTAGAGATGACCAAGAATAGAATGTTTCCAATTGTTATGAGAAATGATTTGAGTGGTTCTTTGAATGCTTATAAAGCTGGAAGTTTAGATGAATCTTGGTTATGGCATTTGATATATGATTATTTACATTTTGGTGGCTTAGATCTGTTACAGAAGAAACAGATGGTAAAGGGGTTACCTTGTATTCAGCAACCTGCAAGCTCTTGTGAGAGCTGTATACTTGGAAAACATCACAGAGAGAAATTTGTTTCAGGTGTTTCCTATAGAGAAAAAGCTCCATTGGAAATTGTCTCACAGATTTATGTGGACCAATACAAACACCTTCTTTAACTGGTTGTGTTTATTTTACGACTTTCATTGATGATTTAAGTAGGAAGACTTGGTTGTATTTGTTGAAACAGAAATCTGAAGCCTTTGATGTTTCAAGAAGTTTAAGTCTATGGTTGAGAATGAGAGTGGTCAAACCATTAAAATCTTAAGGTATGACAAAGGAGGTGAATATAAACTTAATAAATTCATTGAATTTTATGATCTTCATGGAATTAAAAGGCAGTTTACTGCTCGATATACTCTACAACAGAATGGAGTGGCTGAAAGGAAGAATTGGACCATCATGGATATGGCTTGAAGCATGTTGAAAGAGAAGCATATTTCAAATGAATATTGGGGAGATGTGGTTATTTGCTCTGTTTTTATCTTTAATAGAAGTCTGACCAAGACCGTGAGGGATTGTGTACCTCAAGAAGCCTGGGATGGTAAGCCTTGCAATGTTTCTCATTTTAGATTTTTTGGATGTGTTGCATTTGCGCATGTACCTGAAGAAATGAGGAGGAAGTTGGATGACATAAGCGACAGATGTATCTTTGGTGGATAAAATGAAGAGTCTAGAGAATATAAATTCTACAATCCCATCACCCAGAAATATGTAATCAACAGAGATGTTCAATTTAAAGAATATGAAGCCCGGGATGGAAGAATTGACAAATCAATTTCAGAGGGAGTTGTGTTACCCCGTGAAGATGATGATGGAGCAGAGCAAGCTGAAGGAGATGGACAGATAGTTCCACATGTAGATACACCTGCAGCAAGAAGTCCAACAAGGAAAGCACCAGATTTCATCCCATCTCAATTTAGAATGGCCACAACTCATGAGCATGGTGAGCCATTTGGACATTGTGGACATCAATCGAATTCACAGGTAAGTACTAAATCAAATCCCACTTTAGATTCATTAAGAAATAGATTTAAAGGACATAAGACTAGATGCTTAAGAGAATTGTATGATTAGAATGAAGAAGTAGATTGAATTTCAAATTTTTCATTAATAGCATGTGATCCTATAAGTTTTGATGAAGCTGCTAAAGAGGATGTCTGGATAAAAGCAATGGATGAGGAGATTGATTCCATTGAAATAAATAACACTTGGGATTCTGTATATGTACCTGAATGTAAGAATATTATTGATGTTAAGTGGGTTTACAATACTAAGCCGAATGCAGATTGTGAAGTTGAAAAGTACAAAGAAAGACCTGTAGCTCAGGGGTTTAGTCAGCAACCGGGGATTGATTACAATGAAACATGTGCTCCTGTAGAAATAATTCACACTTTGAGAATGGTATTAGCTATTGCAACTCAGAATAGATGGATCATGCATTAGATGAACATTAAGTCTACATTCTTGAATGTATATTTGGAAGAAGAGGTTTATGTTAGACAACCTCCGGGTTATGAGATTGATAAGCATAGAGATAAAGTTTAAAAGTTAAGGAAGGATTTATATGTATTGAAGCAGGCATCTAGAGTTTGGTATAGTGATGTCGATGCCCACACCCTTCATAACCCATGGATCCGAAGGACGCGTCAGCACAGGATCTTTCCTCCTCTCGGCCCGAAGAAATCTTGTGGAGTTCCTCTACTTCCCTTTCGGGAAATCTGCACCCACAACAACTCTCATGGGATCCCTCCTTCACACTCGGGGGATCGGACTTCACGGTTTTGCGATGTCAGTGGTCGAGCATTGGACTCTCGAATCCCCGAGACCCGATAGTAGTCAATGCTGACTTTTATCGCCTTATCGAAAATTCTCTTTTCGCGATTTCGGCACTCGCGATGTCGAACAACTTGTTTTGCCGACTCCCGAATCCTAATACTTCGAAACTCCGACACACACGTGTGTTGAATTTTCAACATATTCACTCCATCGACATTTCGAACTTCGCAATATCGCAATTCTTGATGCAGTGAGTTCAGAACTTCACCCTGCAAAACTTTGAAATGGCGTGCCACCTGTCTGCACGATGACTCCTGTGGCCTCACACTGTTTCTTTAGCCGTCGCGATATCTCGTTTCACGATTTTGCAATCTCTGTTTCTATTTTCACGGGACTTCAACCTAAGAAACTCTAATATGGACTCCCACGTGTAAATATGATGGTCCTTGGGACTCGGATCTATGGTCCTGCCACTGTGAGCTTCGAACCCCTTGGGAATACTTGGTGTATCTCCCCCTGCTTCTCTACTAGATCTGACGGCTCGCGGGACTTCGCGAATCCTCCTCGGAGAATTTCGATCGTCCATTCCTCCTTGAAGATTTTCTGCAAATAGACTAAGTGCTCCTCCACGAACTTGTTCTCCTGCATGCAATCTTATGACACCTCCTGAATATTTCCAGTCGCGACTTTTCTGCTCTGTCCTTCAACAGCTTTGAAGACCTTATCCTTCCTGAGCTTTTCCATGACTCTCAAGTCCTCTGAAAAGGAAAACTTTGGCACGCACTACTTGCGGCAGCCTTCAAACACATTCAAGTGTTTGAATTTCCTTCAACTCTACGTCTTTCAGAAAACTCCTGCTCACACTCCTTGTGACAACCCTTCAACCACTTCCAAGCGTTGAAGTCCATCAACTCTGCACACACCTGCAGCAGTAGTATTTCAATGGTTCACTCAGGTTTGCAACGCTGAGACCTTTCCCCGGCCTGTGCACTCCTTGCACAGCTCCTGTGCCCTAAATAGACTTATGGGTGAATGAGGGAAAAAGTTGAACTGTCTGAGCCTTTGTCAACGCACTCCTTGCGGACAATTTCAACTGCACTCCTTGCACGAAATCTCTCTCTCAGACAGAAAAACAATTGAAACTCATTCTACTTCCCCTTAGACTTCAAATTCAAACATGAAATCATATACACAGCATATAAAGAAAATGCATAACAAGAAGTAAACATCTATGAGCATATCAGTCAACATACATACACAGAGAATAAAACAACGCCATGAATTTGAATCAATTTCCTTCTATTAATTCAAATATCTGTACATGGGTGTTCTTACACAGCTCTCTCTGTAATCTCTATGCTCTTCCTTGGCTAATGTTACAATGATACAAGTGAGGGTGTCTATATCTCGTTTCCCTCTTTCTTTCTCAATATATCTAATCTACACATTTAATTTCTATCTACTTGCATTAACTATTTTAAATGCCTTCATCTACTTAAGAAAAAGAGAGAATCGCTCAAGGTCCATTACATTTACAAGTGTGCCTTCAATAAATGGCTATATTTAAGTTTTGGAGCATCAACTTCAAGGGAAATTCAAAAATTTTGCGTTGGCTTGTCCAGCTATCCAGTATCTCCACGTTGGCTCGCTTGATGTTGGAAATGCTCCTGCATCATACTCCCTTGCTTGAAAAAATTTCATGGGCTCCTGTCCATGAGCTCGTGCACGGTCTGTCCATGCCTCTGTATCTCTGCTTCATTTTCCTAGCTGGCATCTTCAATTGGATGGCCTTTCCACTTGACCAAATACTCAAGGTATTCTTTCCTTCTGGTCTTTTTACTCACTCTTTTTTCTAGTATGTGCTCCATATGCGGCTTCTCTGCAACTGGCATCTGCTTTCGCCACTACACCTCTGGCTGCTCACTTTTTGTCCCTGCTTCCTTAGGTTTATATGGGTACAAATCCGAGACATTGAATATCGGAGAAATTCCGACCCCATCGGGTAATTCAATCTCATAAGCATTTGCCCCGAATTTTCTCAAGACCTTGCATGGTCCAATTTTCTTCATCTTTATCTTATTATATGTTCCTCTTGGGAACCTTTCCTTTCTCAAGTGTGCCAAAATCATGTCACCAACCTCAAACTGAAGTTGTCTTCTGTGCTGATCTACTCTGCGTTTATACTCCTGACTTGAATTCTGCAATCGGTCCTTCACCTTATTGTGAAGTTCTTTCATTGCCTCTGCGAAATCTTCTGCATTAGTGCTCCTAGTCACAGTCTGTTCTGAATCCCTCAGTTCAGAAACTCCTCTCAGCTACATGCCATATACAATCTGAAATGGACTCTGGCCTGTACTCTTGTTCACTAAGTCATTATACACAAACTCTGTCTGTGGTAGTATATTTTTCCACTGTCTATGGTGCTCTGTCACCAAGCTTCTCAGCAAGTCTCCCAGGATTCTGTTCACCACTTCAGTTTGTCCAACCGTCTAGGGATGATAAGCAGAACTAAATGCCAAGTTAGTTCCTAGCTTCTTCCATAACGTCCTCCAAAAGTTCTCTACGAACTTCGTATCTCTGTCCAAAACTATGCTTCTGGGTAAGCCTTGAAGTCGAATGACTTCTTTGAAGAACARGTTCGCAATGTGTGTTGCGTCACTGGTTTTCTGACATGGGATAAAGTGTGCCATCTTGGAAAAACTATCCACCACCACAAAGATTGAGTCAAATCCCCTYTGTGTCCTTGGCAATCCCAATATGAAATCCATGTTGATTCCATCCCATGGCTTCTCAGGTATGGGCAACGGTTGATAAAAACCTGCATTCTACCTTCTTCYCTTTGAATGCTGACAAATCCTGCATCTGTCCACGAATTTCTTTACCTTTGATCACATCCTTGGGCAAAAGTATGATTCACTCAGCTTCGCAAACGTCTTGTCATGACCGAAGTGTCCGGCCAATCCTCCACTATGTTTCTCTTTCAGTAGATTCTGCCTCATGGAGCATTTCAGAATACAAAGACAATTTCCCTTAAACATAAATCCTTCCTGGATCATGTATTATGTCCATTGGCTCCTATCTCTGAGAACTGGATTCTCAGCTGCTTCATAGGCTTCCCTAAAATCTGGATCATCTGCGTACATGTTCCTGAGATCATCAAAACCCAATGTTTTGACTTTGAACTCCTGCAACAACAAACACTTCCTGCTCAAAGCATCAACAACTTTGTTAGCAGTACCCGAAATATGTTTGATCACAAATGTGAAATTCTGCATATACTCTACCCATTTTACATGTCTTTGATTCAACTTCTCCTGTTCAGTCACAAACTGTAATGCATGGTTATCACTGTATAGAACAAATTCCTTCTGGATCAAGTAGTGCCTCCACTTCTTCAATTCCTGAATGATGGCATAAAACTCTTTATCATATGTGGAGTACTTCACCTTCGCTTCATTCAGCTTCTCACTTAAGTATGCAATCGGCATGTCTTCCTGACTTAAGACCGCTCCAATTTCAAACCCGCTTGCATCATATTTCACCTGAAATGTCTTTTGGAAATCCGACAACACCAGAACCGGTTGTTCCGTGATCTTCCATTTCAACAAATTGAAACTCTTCTCAGCCTCTATTGTCCAGTGAAAAGATTTATGTCTTTTCTTTACTGTGTCCATCATCGCTGCACTAATTTCACTGAAATTCCTGATGAACTTTTGGTAGAAACTATACAAACCATGAAAAATTCTCACCTCAAAGATATTCTTCGGTGATGGCCAATTCTTAATTACTTCCACCTTATCCGGATCCATCCTCAACTTATCTGCAGAAATAACAAATACCAGATAAATGAGCTCAATCATCATGAATGAAGATTTCTTCATGTTTATCAACAACTTTTCCTGCTGTAGCTTCTTCATCACTGTAGCCAAATGCTTCAAGTGTTCAGCCACTGATTTACTGTAAATCAGTATGTCATCTAAATACACAATGACAAATTTTCCGATGAACTCCCTCAGGACTTTGTTCATCAATATCATGAAGGTACTCAGTGCATTTGTTAATACAAATGGCATAACAAGCCATTCATACAACCCTTCGTTGGTTTTGAAGGTTGTCTTCCATTCATCACCTTCTCTCATGTGAATCTGATGATATCCGCTTTTAAAATCAATCTTTGAAAAGTACTTTTCTCCACTCAAGCAATCCATGAGATCATCTATCCTCGGTAATGGAAATCTGTACCTGATGGTTATTTTGTTGATCGCCCTCGAGTCAGTACACATCCTCCAGCCTCTGTCTTTCTTCGGACTGAGTACTGTTGGAACAGCACATGGACTCAAGATTTCTCTGACCAACCGTTTGTCCAACAAATCTTGGACTTGTCTTCTGACCTCTTCATTCTCTTGCAGCGTCAACCTATACGTGGCTTTGTTTGGTAAACTGGCTCCTGGTATGAGATCAATATGATGACTCACACTTCTGATAGGTGGCAACGAATGAGGTAATTCGTCCACTACTATATCAACAAACTCTTCCAACAGTTCCAAAACTTTTTCTGGTAAATCATCAACTCTCGTGCTAGTCAAAACAATCCTCGGTTTCCTGACCACAATGAATTGTGGTTCTTCTTTCTTCTTTACCTCGGTAAGAAGTTCCTTCCCACTCATGAGAAGTACAATGTTTCTTACTTCAGGTTTCACTTCCTTATCCTTAATTGGAAGCAACATTTGAGTTCTCCCATTCTTCTCTAGGGTGTATGTGTTCATTCTCCCGTCATGAATCACATTTCTATCATATTGCCATCGTCTACCCAGCAATAGATGACAAACATCCATAGGAATAACATCACACAAGATTCTATCATTATATCCTCCTATCTTGAATTCAACTAAACATTGTTTAGTGACAGTTACCTGATGTCCCTTCTGCAACCAGGAAATTCTATATGGGCTCGGATGATCAGTCGTCTCCAGCTCCAACTTTTCTACCATCTCAGTTGAAACGAGATTATCAGTGCTTCCACTATCTACTATGACCTTGCATACCCTGTCTCTGGTTTTGCAAGAAGTCCGGACTAACCTATTCCTTTGAACTGAACTCTCCACCTTTTTCTCTGATGTCAAAAGAGCTTTTCGCATCATCAGTGATCTTTCGCCTTCAACGTCTTCTACCTCAACATCCCGCCTCTGTGCCTTGGTGATGTGAGCTTCTCCTCCATCTTTCCTTTTATTTGGACACTCATAAGACTTGTTCCCATTCTTTCCACATGTGAAGCATTTTATCACTCCACCTCTTCCTCCTCCTCTACCTCTAGTACGAGGAAAAGTGTTGTTATCAACATAATCTCCTCTCTGCTCAGTATGTTGTCCTCTCTGCTCAGCATATTCTCCTCGTTGTGAGGTTCCACCTCTCTTAGTTCGAGTCTGAGGTTTCTTCCAATCTTCCCTGGGATTTTGACTTTTATCCTGGGCAATTGACTTACCTCTGCGTTGACTTCTGCCTCGGCCTCTTTGACTTTGCTTTCGGATCAGCTTCAGCTCAGCTTTCAGAGCCAATTGATAAGCATCTTCCACCGTTCGAATGGTTAACATGCTCATCTCATCTTGAATATCGTATCTCAGGCCATTCATATATCTGGCAACCTTCTCATCATCACTCTCCTGATGACCTTCCCTGATGTTGATCTTGTAAAATTCTTCAGTGTACTCCTTCACTAACATCAGCTTCTGTCTCAGGTTCTGCATCCTCCTGAACAAAGTGACCTGATAATCTCTGGGGATGAATTTTTCCTTCTTCTTCGCAATCATCCTATCCAAGCTCTTGATCTTTTACTTTCCCTTGCAGCATCTGTCAGCTTGTAGTTCATCCCACCACAATGTTGCATGTCCCTTCAATCTTGTGACAACATGCTTGACCTTCTTGTCCTCTTCGACATCTTCATAGTCAAAGTATGTGTCTAAAGCTCTAATCTAGTCTAGAATCTCCTCTGCATCCAAGTTTCCCTCATAAACTGGAATTTCTATTTTCGCTCTTGCACCCATCCTTGCAATAGCTTTGATCAAACGTTTATTTTCTGCATCCTCGGCTGCAACTTCTTCTTCATGTTTAGCTTCAACTTCGTCTTCAGAATCACTAAGATCCCCAGCACTGATGGTGAACCTTTGTGTTGTTTCCATGTCTTCGAGTCTAGCTCATAGATCATGCATCTCTCTCTTGATTTCTGGATTTTGCATCTGCTTGCCCCTTCTCCTTGGGATTTCCCTCTCCTCTGGATCGGGTGATTGCCTATCCCTTCTCCTCGGCGGCATGATAAATCTTTCTTCTCTCCTACAGAAAGCAAAGAATCTTTTTGTGCTCTGATACCAGATGATGCTGACGCCCACACCCTTCACAACCTATGGGTCCAAAGGACGCGTCAGCATAGGATCTTTCCTCTTCTCGCCCTGAAGAACTCTTGTGGAGTTCTTCTACTTCCATTTCGGGAAATCTGCACCCACAACAACTCTCATGGGATCCCTCCTTCACACTCGGGGGATTGGACTTCGCAGTTTCACGATGTCAGTGGTCGAGCATTGGAATCTCAAATCCCCGAGACCCGATAGCAATCAATGTTAACTTTTCTCGCCTTATCAAAACTTCTCTTATCACGATTTCAACACTCATGATGTCGAAAAACTTGTTTTTCCAACTCTCGAATCCCGATACGCTGAAACTCCGACACACATGCGAGTTGACTTTTCAACATCTTCACTCCATCGACATTTCGTACTTCGCAATATTGCGATTTTTGATGCGGTGAGTTCGGAACTTCACCCTGCGAAACTTCGAAATGGCATGCCACCTGTCCGCACAATGACTCCTGTGGCCTCACACTGTTTCTTTCGCTGTCGGGATATTGCATTTCGCAATATCACGATCCCTGTTGCTATGTTCACGGGACTTCAACCTACGAAACTCCGATATGGAATCCCACGTGTAAATCCGACGGTTCTTGTGACTCGGATCTATGGTCCTGCCCCTCCTAAGCTTCGAACCCCTTGGGAATACTTGGTGTATCTCCCCTTTTTCTCTACTAGATCTGATGGCTCGTGGGACTTCGCGAATCACTTCTCTACTAGATGATGCCGATGCCCGCACCCTTCACAACCCACGGGTCTGAAGGATGCGTCAGCACAAGATCTTTCCTCTTCTCCTCCCAAATAACTCTTGTGGAGTTCTTCTACTTCCCTTTTGGGAAATCTACACCCACAACAACTCTCACGGGATCCCTCCTTCACACTCGGGGGATCGGACTTCGAAGTTTCGCGATGTCAGTGGTCGAGCGTTGGACTCTTGAATCCCCGAGACCCGATAACAGTCAATGCTGACTTTTCTCGCCTTATCGGAACTTCTCTTATCGCGATTTCGACACTCGCGATGTCGAATAACTTGTTTTGCCAACTGTCGAATCCCGATACGCCGAAACTCCGACACACACACTAGTTGACTTTTCAACGTCTTCACTCCATCGACATTTCGGACTTCGCGATATCACAACTCTTGATGCAGTGAGTTCGAAACTTCGCCCAGTGAAACTCTAAAATGGCGTGCCACCTGTCTACACGATGACTCCTGTGGCCTCACACTATTTCTTTAGCCGTCGGGATATCGCATTTCGCGATTTCGCGATCCCTGTTGCTATGTTCACGAGAATTCAACCTACGAAACTCCGATATGGAATCCCACGTGTAAATCCGACGGTCCTTGTGACTCGGATCTACGGTCCTGCCCCTCTTGAGCTTCGTACCCCTTGGGAATACTTGGTGTATCTCCCCTGCTCCTCTACTAGAACTGACGGCTCGCAGGACTTCGCGAATCCTCCTCAGAGAATTTCGACCGTCCGTTCCTCCTTGACGATTTTCTGCAAATAAACTAAGTGTTCCTCCACGAACTTGTTCTCCTGCGTGCAATCTTACGATGCCTCCTGAATATTTCCGGTCGCAACTTCTCTGCTCTGTCCTTCAACAGCTTTGAAGACCTTATCCTTCCTGAGCTTTTCCACGACTCTCAAGTCCTCATAAAAGGGAAACTTTGGCATGTACTCCTTGCGGAAGCCTTCAAACACTTTCAATTGTTTGACTTTCCTTCAACTCTACGTCTTTCAGAAAACTCCTGCTCGCACTCCTTGTGGCAACCCTTCAACCACTTCCAAGTGTTGAAGTCTGTCGACTCTGTGCAAACCTGCAATAATAGTCTTTCAATGCTTCACTCAGGTTCGCAACCCTGAGACCTTTCCCCGGCCTGCGCACTCCTTGCACAACTCCTGTGCCCTAAATACACTTCTGGGTGAATGAGGGCAAAAGTTGAACTATCTGAGCCTCTGTCAACGCACTCCTTGCAGACAACTTCAACTGCACTCCTTGCAGGAAATCTCTCTCTCAGACAGAAAAACAATTGAAACTCATTCTACTTCCCCTCAGACTTCAAATTCAAACATGAAATCATATACACAGCATATAAAGCAAATGCATAACAGGAAGTAAACATCTCTGAGCATATCAATAAACATACATACACAAAGAATAACACAACGCCATGAATTTGAATCAATTTTCTTCTATTAATTCAAATATCTGTACATGGGTGTTCTTACACAACTCTCTCTGTAAGCTCTATGCTCTTCCTTGGCTAATGTTATAATTATACAAGTGAGGGTGTCTATATCCCGTTTCCCTCTTTCTTTCTCAATCTGTCTAATCTACACATTTAATTTCTATCTACTTGCATTAACTATTTTAAATGCCTTCATCTACTTAAGGACGAAAGCGAATCGCTCAAGGTCTGTTACATTTACAAGTGTTCCTTCAATAAATGGCTATATTTAAGTTTTGGCGCATCAACTTCAAGGGAAATTCAAAAATTTTGTGCTGGCTTGTCCAGCTGTCCGGTATCTTCGCGCTGGCTCACTTGATGTTTGCGATGCTCCTGCATCATATAGCAGGATTAATGAATACCCGATCAGTGTTGGATTCAACAGAAGTCCAAATGAACCAACTCTGTATACAAAGGTAAACCAGGAAGTTAAAATTTTGATTGTCTCCTTGTATGTTGATCACCTTATTTTTACTGGAGGTCTATCTATAGATGATTTTAAAAATGCCATGAAAGCAGAGTTTGGGATGACTGATTTAGGATTGATGAAGTATTTTCTTGGAATTGAAGTGGATCAATCTGATGATGGCATTTTCATTTGTCAAGCTAATTATGCAAATGAAGTGTTGAAAAGGTTTAGAATGCTAAATTGCAAGCCAACTGCAATACCAATGGAAACCGGTATTAAACTTAGCAAGTATATCATATGTTGATCCAACTCTATATAAAATATTGGTTGGAAGCCTTATGTACTTAACAACAACCAGACCTGATATCATGTTTGTTGTAAGTTTGATTTCAAGTACTCATTGGCAAGCAAGAAAGAGGATCCTGAGATATGTTGCTGGAACCACTAACTTTGGTATCTGATACACATCAATCTTAAACTTTGAGCTGATCAGATATACTGATAGTGATTTTGTAGGCTCCATTGATGATAGGAAGAGAACATCTAGGTATGTGTTCAGTGTTGGATTTGGAGCAGTGGCATGGGCATCAAAGAAACAATCCATTGTAACTCTATCCTCTACTGAGGCAAAGTATGTTGCAACAGCTGCAGTTGGATGTCAAGCTTTGTGGATGAGAAGAGTCTTGAATGAATTTTTTAATGATCATAATGATGCAACCCGAATTGTCTGTGACAATAAATCTGCCATTGTGCTGTCAAAAAATCATGTTTTTAACAAGCAAAGTAAGCACATTGATACAAGGTATCATTTTATTCGAGTGCTGGTAAATTGTAAAGAAATTTTTGTTCAGTTCTGCAGATCTGAAGAACAATTTGCAGACATATTTATGAAGCCTTTGGGAAATGAATTTTTGAAAATCCATAGAAGAAATATTGGGGTCTTCAAGTTGTAATGCATTGTTTACAGCAATTTTGTTTTACATATTTTTAGTTCGTATTTCTCTGAAATGATTAAGAGGGAGTATGTCAGGATGTAAGCATTTCACCACCTCTGTGCAAACGATAAATCAGTGGCTTGACCTTTCAAGACTCCAGACACCATCAGTGGATTTGTTAGAAGTGGCCGCCTTAACCTTTGCAGGGCACGAGATACCATTACTGCTTAATTAAATCTTTTTATAAGATCGAAAGGGCATTTTTGTTTTTATAAATACCTGAAATGGATTGTAAGAGTTTGAGCATGAAAGCACATTGAATAAAACTTGTTATTTTGTATTCGGAGGTGTTTTCTCCGTTGATTTTTTTTTTGAGTTCATAAACTCATTTGATTTTTTTTGAGTTCATAAACTCATTTGATTCATATCTCCTACATTCTGTTTATTGAATTAAGTTTTTTTTTGGATTCGCTATATTGTTTTTAATTTAAACAAACGTTGTAATTATTTACGAAGTTCTTGAGTTTCAAAACTCCAAACCCGAAATGGGTGATTTTAATATAAAGGCATATTGAACCAAAGTCGAGATATTTGGCATTCAGAATTTACTTGTTAAAAGTGCATGGAGTTCTTTAGTCTCAAAACGCCGGAACCCGAATTGGTGGGCCCAAAGCTTATTTGCATTTCGCTATTCAGGATTAGTTGTTACATTTTCCTTTTTGCGTTGGGTGTTTGTAAACCCTGAAACCCCAAAGTGTTGGGCCCACAACTTATTGGCATTTCGTGGTTCCGCAGTGATCGCTGCGTTGTGTTTTTTTGTGTCCGACCTTTGTAATCGCCTAATCCCAAACGCCGAGTGACTTCCGATTTTTCACAAAGGGGACCAATGGGGAGTGGAAAACTAGGCAAAGAGGACATAGATATTCTGGGGATCTCCACAGAATCTAGGGCTGGGAGTGGGTGTCTGCACTAAGGCAGCGTGCTTGTCAAGAGCAGGGTTTGCAACAGTGGTCCAGCCTCCATGCGGCCTACAACAGCTTATCTCTCTAGGGCAAGGCGCCCTTCCTCACCTCAAGGTCGAGCTCAGGTGACTCTGGCAGATGGGCTGGCATGGCTGTTGGGGTGCAACCGAAAATGGAAGGAGGAGAGGTGAGGAGATGGGATTCGATCTGCTACAGCTCCTCTGACTGTTGTTTTTCAACTGAACTTAGCTGCTTCTCGTTCTGGTGACAAAACGGTTGATCGTTCAACTCCAAGAGATTCGAACACTCAAACTTTGAATATGAAGTCGGAGGTCGGTGTAGGTCGACTTCTCATCAGAGGTCGAAGTGGTGGGACGGAATCGAATTCCAACAAAATTGGTCTGGAGGAGAATGAGAAGAGGAATCGCAAAGCAAGGTCGAATAAGGGTCCACATTAAGGTCCTTGCCATCCAGCTTGGTGTTGGGCCACTCAGATCGATTTATAGACATGCCAAGATGTTGCTGTGTATTCGTTTGGTTGTCAATATCTCTTGGAGGTGAAGCAGCCTTGTGTCAGCTCATTCCAGCTCCAGAAACGACTAGGATAAGAGCTGCCTCAGTTCTTTACTGGTTCTAGGAGAAATCGCTGGTTCTTAAATACGAGTACAGCCATATAATTGTGATTAATGTACAATCATATAAGTGTGACTAAAGAAAGCCAATAGGCAATTTAGATCTGTTGTAACAATAGGCTTTTAAAATTGTGCCATCTAATTTAGCATCTATTAAATTTGTATATTTAATATAAACCCTAACCTTAATATAATTTGTGAAACATATTCAAATTAATTTTTAAAATAATAATGTAATACAAATAAAACTATAGATTACAACTAACTATTATTACAACTAATGCATGTTACACATTTGAAACTTATATTCTCTAACTATCATTATAATTAATGCAATTTACACATCTGAAACTTATATTTTTGGGTGAATGGTGCAACCATTGCCTATTGGCCTCTCAACAAAGCAAGTTACACATTT
>JASDQU011249868.1:0-12437 GCA_032191745.1 Picea mariana
TCTCCCCAAGACGTGTGATGATGACTGTCAGATGCTTGCTAGGGAAGCTTGGTCGAGATAGCGACACTTCTGCTTACGGGTTCTATTTGGAGTTAGGTCAATATAGTTGACGCTCCAAGATAGTCTAGCAGAGGAAGGATAGGAATGGAGATGGAAGTAGGTTAGGGAGGAAGGATGAGTAGTAATAGTTGAGATAGTATGGAGATTTGTCTGGTGGTGGAATTTAATGTTTTCCCTTCAAAAAGAAAAAGAAAAAAGAGAAATGTGTATATATGAATATTCATTATTACGTAACTAAACCATAGTGGTTTAAAATAAAAATTGTTAAACCGGATAATAGCAATCAAAGGATTTCTCAAACAATTGATTAGTTTGTTGTCTTTTATAAAATACTAGTCTTGCTCACTGGATTGGATGCATACATAAATTACTAATGGATGATAGTTTTGATTATTAGTACATGCACGAGACTTGTATGTACTAGCTACACATGCATTTCTTGTACATATACACTAGTATGTATGAGTTTTNATAGGATTATTAATTATAATTAATTTAATGATATAACTATCCTAAAAGTTAGCTAAACAATAATTATTTCTTAAATAACATTAACTAATTAATTATTATTAATTAGTTGTTCATGGTTGTCAAGGATTTATCAATTATTAATTGACTCATTAATTAATTAAGTAAAGGATTAAAGGGGGTTAATAAATTATATTGTTAAATTAAAGCTTACGTATTCGGGAAGGGATAGGACATTAAATACAAGATAAGATAATAAATAGGAAAGGATAAAATAATAAATAAGGGGATAAGGGGCATTAATTACGAAAGGATAAGATAATTAATAAAGGGGTAAGGAAAGTAATGATGGAGGGGGAAGTCGATGAAGGGGCAATATGAGCGGAGAAGGTTAGGAAGGAGGGGATCATTCGACGGGAGATTATTATTGATTTTGGGAGGCTCTCTTGGATTGGCAGAGAGGAGAGTGGAATTTTGGAGTGGGATTGGATCAGTACAGGCACCGGTTTGCTGGAGGTTTTGGGCACGGGGGCTAGGATATCGATATGATATCCTGGAGCTAGGTAGTTGTCCTAGTTGGCAGGGAGGATAGTAGGTTTGGGCAGTGTTGGTCAGTGCATCAGGCAACAAGAAGGTAATAGCAAGGCAGCAAGGCGACATAAATTAGCATCAGAACCAGGTAAATTGTTTGTGAAATGGCTAAGTTATTTTTATACTGTAGTTAAATGTTAAATGTTAAATTCTTCTGAAATTTATATGCTTATTTGAAGTTAAGGAATTATTTACGCACTCAGAAATTCTTTGTTAGAAATGTTATGCGTAATTGTAAGAATTTTGTTTACTAGGCTTGTTGATATTTTTCTTACTGGCCACTACAGGAGAGGTTAGAAGACCGAGTAACAGTTGGGCTAGAATTGATTCAAGAGATGGAGGAGCAAGTGATTTAGATTAGGCAAAGACTAAAGGAAGCACAGGATAGACAAAAAAGTTATGTGGATGCACACAGGACTGATCGAAGTTATAAAGTGAGAGATCACATTTTCATTCGTATTAGGCTTAATAAGAGTACCATTCGGTTCGGAAAGGGGAAAAATTTGTCACCTCGATTTATAGGACCATTCAAAATCCAAGAAAAAATTGGAGCTATTGCCTATCGTCTCATACTACCACCCCACTTGCATAAAACTCATAATGTTTTTCATGTATTTGTTCTACGTCATTATGTTGTTTATGAATCACATAAACTAAATTGGAAGGAATTGCAGGTATCAGACACAGGAACCCTCACGGTAGAACCATTACGCATATTGGACCGTAGAGTCCAACAGCTCAAGAACCGTCTAGTAGACCAAGTTAAGGTCCAGTGGGACAAGTATAGTCCAGGACTTGCTACTTGGGAGGATGTCGAGACATTACGACAAGATTATTAGTCACTTTTTTACCACCTCGAGACTATGTTTCTCGAAGGTTGGGTGTATGTAACACCACCTTTTGACTTAGACAACTAGGATTACCTGAGGCCCGATTACCTTTATTTTATGTTCACCATGAAACTATTAATGATACACTTGAACTTTTAAGACGTAGAAACATGTATGAATGTTTAAATGATATTTGAATGATGATGGATATGTTGCGATCTATTATGTGAGTGTAAATTTTATGAATGTTTAAATATTATTTGGATGATGATGGATATGATGCGATATACTATGTGAATGAGAATCCTATAAAGGTTTAAATTCTATTGAATGATGTTGGATATGATGCAATCTATTATGTAAATGATAATTATATGAATGGGTAACATTAATTGAATTATGGGATATTATGAGATCTATTTCTATCTTGAAATCTTGGATGCTAAAGTTGTGGGTACGTGGATACCGAACTGAAATTATGGTTGTATGAAATTACATGATGATAATGCATAGATATGTATGAGTTTGTGTTACAGACTAATTTGCAGGTCAATGAGCTATGAAATAGCCAAGTGATAATAATAATGAAAATGGATGTCATGACCACTAGTCGAGAAACAATATGGTATGAATCCTTGTATGTGAAATTATATTGGTTTGAATGCATTTCTATGATATGTGGACCAGTGTAGGATTTCAGGTGGTGAGACTTCCTAAAACTGAATAAACGATGAAAAAACTCCCATCAACATGGTGCCATTGTATATTCCATTGTAGGGTGTGGACCCTAGTCTTATTAGGAGGGGTGGAGGTATTTCCCATCGTGTATCCTCTGAAACCTGGAGTCATGGGAGGATGGTGTTAGCTCACGCTCCCCTAGAAGTGTGATGATGACTGTCAGTTGCCTACTGGGAAGCTTGGTGAAGATAGTGACACTTCCTCTTACGAGTTCTATTTGGAGTTAGGTCAATATAGTTGATGCTCCAAGATATTCCAACGGAGGAAGAATAGGAATGGAAGATGGAAGTAAGTTAGGGAGGAAGGATGAATAGAAATAGTTGAGAGTGTATGGAGATTTGCCTTATGGTGGAATTGATTGTTTTTCCTTCTGAAAAGAAAATGTGTATATATTTATATTCATCATTACTTAACTAAACTACAATTGTATAAATAAAATTATTGAGCTAGATAATAGTAATTAAGGGAATTCACAAACATTTAATTGGTTTATTATCTTTTATAAAATGAATAGTCTTGTTGATTGGATTGGATGCATACATAAATTACTATAAGGGTGATATTTATTGTTATTAGTACATGCACGAGACTTGTATGTACTAGCTACACATGCATTTCTTGTACATGTACACAAGTATGTATGATTTTTCTTGGCTTACTTACTAATAATGTCAGTTATTTGATATGAATGTGTGAACCATGTGTCTTTTCCCTTGTATCATAAAATACCTTAACTTCGGGACAAAGTTTCCTAAAGGGTGGGTGTATGTAACAAACCTAAGTATTAATCAATTGTGATGGTTTAATTAATTGTTTAATGTATATTAGTTTAAATAATTAATTAATTAATTGTCCTGGTTAAATATTTGTTGAATGTGAATTGGTTTAATTAACTAATTAATTAATTTAATGATTAAATATCTGTTTAATAAAATCTAGTTTGATAATTTATTAATTATTATTTTGTATTGAATGATGGAACCATTAAAGAGAAGGGGATAAGGTGGTTGGCATTGAATGGAGGGATAAGGTGGGTGAGTCTTAATGAAAGGGAGAAGGCGGTGAATGAGAGAAGGGGGAAGGAGGATAAGAGGAGGAAAAAAAACATTCGAAGGGGAAATTTTGATTTTGGGGAGAGCATCATTTTCATAGGAGAGGATTGTATTGTTGATTTGGGGGCTGGAGTAGCTTGCTGAAGGAGGGTACTACTGGTTTTTGCTTGAGGAAATTGTTGGAGTTTGTTGGATTGAGACAAGGGGCATTTTTTGCTGGGAGTTTTGGGCTCGGGGGCCAGGAATCCTTACGGAATCCTGGAGCTAGGGAGTCGGAGAGGATCTGTTCCTAGCTGGATGGGAGGAAAAGATTCAGTTTTAAGGTAGTTTCAAGCAGTTTGCAATAGCAGGAAAGAAAAGGTGATGTAGGAGCATCGCTCACTCATCAAGCGAGCCAGCGCATGGAGCAGAAAGGACAGCTGGATAGCGCCAGCACACATTTTGAAATAATTGAAAATTGTCGTGCCTCTCTTTAATGAAGTCATTCATAAAGAAGTGCACTTGTATTGTAAAAGGGACCTTGAACCTTTAAGCTATCGTCCTTAGGTAGTTGAGGCATTTAATAGATTTAATGTTGGTAGATAGGAAATTTATTGTAGATTTGATAACTTTAGAATTCGAGAGGGTAACGGGATATAGACACCCTCCTTTGTACATTGTAACATATGAGAAACAAGAGCAAGAAGAGAGCAGAGCAGAGAAATTGTGAGCAGAACCACCATGTACAAATATTGAATTAATAGAAAAGCTTTGATTCAATTCCGTGGTTGTGTTATTCTCTGTGTATTGTTGATGTTATGCTCATGAGTATTTGCTTCCTGTTATGCACTTGCTTTTATATGCTGTGTATGTGATTTCATGGTTGATTTGAAGTCTAAGAGAATGAGTGAATAAGTTTCAATTGTTTCTCTAAGTGAGCCAGAGAATTCCTGCAAGGAGTGCAGTTGAATCTGTCCGCAAAGAGTGTGTGACTGTAGGGTTCAATTAGAGCAAGTTGTTGTTTCTATTCATCTCAGAAGTGCAGATTTGACACTAGAGCCATGAAAGGCGTGCCCAGGCTGGACGAAGACTCAAAGTTGCGATTCTGAGCAAAGAGTTGAAGGATTTCTGCTGCAGGAGTGCGCAAGATTGAAGAGTTCCAATACTCAGTCGTATTTGGAGTTTTTCCGCAAGGAGGGCGTGCAACAAGTCCTCATAAAGACTTGTAAAGCGAGGATAAGCTCAAGAGGGATAGAAACTTTGTGATCTCACCAAGCGAGAACATAGAAGGTTCATGCCAAAGAGAGTTTCGAGTGGGAGCTGTAATCACAGGCTTGGAGAACAAGTCTCGGCTGGAATACTTTGTCGC
This sequence comes from Picea mariana, assembly GCA_032191745.1. Classification (NCBI taxonomy): domain Eukaryota; kingdom Viridiplantae; phylum Streptophyta; class Pinopsida; order Pinales; family Pinaceae; genus Picea; species Picea mariana. The sequence goes on from JASDQU011249868.1 coordinate 5,088, forward strand.
TTCAAAGAAGCATCAAGGAGGAGGAGTCGACGACTAGGATTCACCGGACAAATTAGCAAAATCCCGCCAGCCATTAGATTCTGGATAAGTTGCGCAGGGTTTAAGCATGGGTGCACAGGGAGGAGAGTTATCAGGACTCAACTCATTGGGATATCGGAGTTTCCGTGGTCGTGGAACTCTTATATGATGAAATCGCGATTAGAGATTTCTCGAGAAGATCAGGACCGTTGATCTCAGTGGAGATACGTGGCACAAGATCCCGAAGGATCGGGGTTCGACACTTCAAAAATTTTGGTGTCGAAGGGATTGCAGAGGATTCGCAAAGTCCCGAATTGCGACGGGTCCCACGGTGATAGTGGGTGGTATTGATAGGTGGCATCGCATATCAGGGTTCGGGACTTAGGAGGTCCTGTGAAACGGTGCCACAGAAACCGCGAATTCCTGATCCGCGATTTCTCGATCGTTACAGGTGTGTGGGGTACAAGCGTCAGCAACGAAGGCAGGTGTCATCGGAGAATCGGCATATCAGGTTTCGAAGATTTGAGTTTCGATTTGTTGGCATTGTGAGTAGCGATTCACCGATAGAGAAAATACCGATAGGAAGGGGAAGAAAGTCAGCGATTGACCCACGTCGAGGTTCAAAGAATCACAAGGTAAAGGGTTGTGACTACAGAATTCGCGAGATAGTGAATTCCGATTTCCCGATTAGATAAGGGAGATCAGTAAGGAGTAAGTTGTGGGTAGAGAATTCTCGAGAGGGAATTAGAGGAGCATTCATGCTCTTTGGGCCAAAGTTAGAGAAGGTCCTGGTTATCGTGATTGTTCTCCCGGGGGGGAGTGGAGAAGGTTTGCATCAAGTGGTATCAGAGCGGGAAGTCTTTGCTTTCAGTAGCAGAGAAGAGAAGACATCATGCCAACTAGAAGGGAAAGGTAGTCACCTGGTCTAGAGGATAGGGATGCGTGAAGAAGAGGTAGGCCGACAGAAAATCCCAAAATGGAGCGCCAAATGAGAGATCTCCGAGCAAGACTCGAGGAGATGGAGATAGCGTAGAGACGCGGAGTTGGCGCAGGGGATCTTAGTGATTCCGAGGTTGAAGAGGAAGCTGGACATGCAGAAGAAGTCGCAGCAGAGGACGCATCAACCGAGCGATTGATCAAATCCATAGCCAGAATGGGTGCAAAGGCGAAAATGGATATTCCATTCTACGAGGGAAGTCTGAATGCAGAAGAGTTGCTGGGTTGGATCCGAGCTCTTGACACCTACTTCGATTATGAGGAAATCGAAGAAGATAAGAAAGTTAGACATGCGGTCACCCGGTTGAAGGGACATGTAGCACTATGGTGGGACGGGCTACAGGCAGATAGACGTTCCAAGGGAAAACAAAAGATCAAGAGCTGGGACAGGATGATCGCAAAGATGAAAGCGAAATTCATCCCGAGAGATTACCAGATCACACTGTTCAGGTGAATGCATAACCTGAGATAGAAGTTGATGACGGTGAAGGAGTACACCGAAGAATTTTACAGACTCAATATTAGAGCAGGTCATCGGGAGAACGATGATGAGAAGGTGGCAAGATACTTGAATGGTTTGAGATATGAACTTCAGAATGAGTTAAGCATGGTTACCATCAGGACGGTGGAGGATGCTTATCAGATGGCTCTGAAGGCCGAAGAGAAGCTGAGCCACAAGCAAGGTCAATGAGGGTGAGGCAGAAGTCAGCCCAGAGGCAAGGCAGTTTCCCAGGAGAAATACCAGAAGCCCAAAGAGGAATGGAAGAAGCCTCAGGGTAAGATTGAAAGAGGTGGAACCTCACAGCAAGGAAAACCACAGGTTGAACAGAGAAGACAACAGACTGATCAGCGAGGAGATAATGTTGATGCAAATACTCTTCCTCGTACTAGAGGTTGAGGTAGAGGTAGAGGAGGAGTGATCACATGTTTTACATGTGGAAAGAATGGGCACAAGTCCTTTGAGTGTCCAGAGAAAAAACAAGCCAGAGGAGAAGCTCACATCACTGAGGTGCAGAGGCGTGATGCTGAGAATGAAGATGCAGACAGCAGAAGATCGCTTGGAATGCATAAAGTTCTATTAACACCTGAGAAAGAAGTGGAGAACGCAACTCAGAGGAGCAGACTGTTCAGGACAGCTTGCACAGCCAGGGACCGAAAATGCAAGGTCATTGTGGACAGCGGAAGCACTGACAATCTCGTTTCACACGAGATGGTGGAAAAATTAGAGCTGGAAACAATCGATCACCCGAGCCCATATAAAGTTTCATGGCTGCAGAAAGGGCATCAGGTGAGTGTCACTAAACAATGCTTGGTTGAATTCAAAATAGGGGGCTATAATGATAAAACTCTGTGTGATGTTATTCCCATGGATGTATGTCATCTATTGCTGGGTAGACCATGGCAATATGACAGAAATGTTGTTCATGATGGGAGGATGAACACATATACCTTGGAGAAGGATGGGAGAACACATAGGTTGCTTCCGATAAAGGATAAAGAAGTGAAGCTGGAAGTGAGCAATACGATACTTCTCATGAGTGGGAAGGAACTTCTCAATGAGATGGAGAAGAAAGAAGATCCACAATTCTTTGTGGTCAGGAAACCGAGAATTGTCCTGACTAGCATAAGAGTGGATGACTTGCCAGAAGAGATTCAGGAACTGCTGTGAGATTTCAATGACATCATCATGGACGAACTACCTCATTCGTTGCCACCGATGAGGAGTGTGAGTCACCACATAGACCTCATACCAGGAGCGAGTTTGCCGAACAAAGCTGCGTACAGGTTGACGTCGCAGGAAAACGAGGAGGTCAAAAGGTAGGTATAGGATCTACTGGACAAAGGATTGGTCAGAGAGAGTCTGAGTCCATGTGCTCTTCCAACGGTACTGAGTCCAAAGAAGGATGGAGGCTGGAGGATGTGTACAGACTCTATAACGATCAATAAAATCACCATTAGGTACAGATTTCCACTGCCGAGAATGGATGATCTGATGGATTGCCTGAGTGGGGCAAATTAATTTTCAAAGATTCATCTCAAGAGCGGATATCACCAGATTCGCATGAGAGAAGGTGACGAATGGAAGACAACATTCAAGACAAATGAGGGTTTGTACGAATGGCTGTTCATGTCGTTTGGTTTGACGAACACGCCAAGCACATTCATGAGGCTGATGAATGAAGTCCTGAGGGAATTCATCGGGAAATTTGTAGTTGTATATCTGGACGACATACTGGTTTTTAGTAAGACCAAGGCTGAACATTTAAAACATTTGGCCATTGTGATGAGAAGACTGCAGCAGGAGAAGTTGTTGGTCAACATGAAGAAGTGTTCCTTCATAAAGACAGAGCTCATTTATTTGGGCTTTGTAATTTCGGCGAATGAATTGAAGATGGATCCTGAAAAGGTGGAAGTGATTAAGAATTGGCCATCACCGAGAAATGTTTCCGAGGTGAGGAGTTTTCATGGTTTGGCTAGTTTCTACAGGAAATTCATTAGGAATTTTAGTGGAATTAGCACCGCGATGATGGACACAGTGAAGAAGCGACACAAGACTTTTCACTAGACAACAGAGGCTGAAAGGAGCTTCAATCTATTGAAGCGAAGGATCATAGAGCAACCAATTTTGGTGTTGCCTAATTTTCAGAAGACATTTCAAGTGAAATGTGATGCCAGCAGATATGCTATAGGCGGGGTCTTGAGTCAGGATGACAGGCTGGTTGCATATTTCAGCGAGAAGCTGGATGAAGCGAAGCTGAAATACTCCACGTATGATAAGGAGTTTTATGCCATCATACAGGCATTGAAGAAATGGAGGCATTACTTGATACCCAAGGAATTTGTTCTGTACAGTGATAATCATGCATTTTAGTTTGTGAGTCAACAGGAGAAGTTGAACCAGAAACATGCAAAATGGGTAGAGTGTATGCATAATTTCACATTTATAATTAAACAAATTTCAGGGACTTCTAACAAAGTGGTTGATGCTTTGATCAGGAAATGTTTGTTGTTGCAGGAGTTCTAAGTCAAAACTTTGGGTTTTGAGAATCTGAAGGACATGTACGCAGGAGATGCAGACTTTAGAGAAGCGTATGAAGCGGCTGAGAATCCAGTTCTCAGGGATCGGAGCCCTTGGATAGATTATATGATTCAGGAGGGATTGTTGTTCAGAGGCAATCAACTATGCATTCTGAATTGCTCCATGAGGGAGAACCTGTTGAAAGAGAAGCACAGTGGTGGTTTAGCAGGCCACTTTGGTCATGTCAAAACATTCGCCAAGTTGACCGAATCGTATTTTTGGCCAGGCATGCGAGCAGATGTTAAAATATTTGTTGACAGATGCAGGATTTGTCAGCATTCGAAAGGGAGAAAGCAGAATGCAGGTTTTTACCAGCCATTGCCCATACCCGAGAGACCATGAGAGGCAATTAGCATGGATTTTGTGTTAGGACTGTCAAGGATGTAGAGAGGAGTTGATTCCACCTTTGTGGTGGTAGACAGGTTTTCAAAGATGGCACATTTTATTTCGTGTCAGAAGACCAGCGATGCGACCCACATCGCAAACTTTTTTTTCAAAGAGACTTCATGGATTGCTGAGAAGCATAGTCTCGGACAGGGATACCAAATTCATAGGTCATTTTTGGAGGACACTATGGAAGAAGTTGGGAACTAACTTGGCGTTTAGTTCAACATATCATCCACAGATGGATGGGTAGACCGAGGTGGTCAACAGAAGTCTTGGAGACTTGCTGAGAAGCTTGGTGATAGAGCACCACAGCATTTGGGACCAGATATTACCACAGGCAGAGTTCACGTACAACGACTTGGTGAATCGGAGCACAGGAAAAAGTCCATTCCATATTTTATATGGGACACAACCGAGAGGATTTTCTGAACTTAGGGAGTCAGAACAGACTGCGACTAGCAGTGCTAGTGCTGAAGAGTTCGCTGAGGCGATGCAGGAACTTCAAAGTCAAGTGAAGCAGCGACTGATGAAATCAAACCAAGAGTATAAGCGTAGAGCCGATCAGCGGAAGAGACAACTTCAGTTTGAATTCGGTGATATGGTTCTAGCGCACTTAAGGAAGGAAAGGTTCCCGAGGGGAACATATAATAAGCTCAAAATGAAAAAGGTTGGACCATGCAGAGTCCTGAAGAAATTCGGAGAGAATGTATATGAAATCGAGTTTCCAGATGGCATAGGGATATCTCTGATATTCAATATTTCAGATTTATACCCATATAGGGCTGGAGAGATAGAGACCGGAATTAAGGAACCAGTGATCCAGTGGCAGAAGCAGATGCCAGTAGCAGAGAAGCCACAGATGGAATGCATATTGGACAAATGAGTGGGTAGAAAGACCAGGCGAAAGAAGTATGTTGAGTACCTATTGAAATGGAAGAACCACCTAGTGGAAGATGCCAGCTGGGAGACTGAGGTAGTTTTACAGAAGCATGGACAGACCGAGCAGGAGATCATGGATAGGAGCCCATGAATATTTTCAAGACGAGGAGTATGATGCAGGAGCATCGCTCACTCATCAAGCGAGCCAGCGCATGGAGAAGAAAGGACAGCTGGACAGCGCCAGCACACATTTTGAAATACTTGAAAATTGTTGCGTTTCTCTTTAATGAAGTCATTCATAAAGAAGCGCACTTGTATTGTAAAAGGGACCTTGAGCCTTTAAGCTCTCGTCCTTAGGTAGTTGAGGCATTTAATAGATCTAATGTTGGTAGATAGGAAATTTATTGTAGATTTGATAGCTTTAGAATTCGAGAGGGAAACGGGATATAGAAACCCTCCTTTGTACATTGTAACATATGAGAAATAGGAGCAAGAAGAGAGCAGAGCAGAGAAATTGTGAGCAGAACCACCATGTACAGATATTGAATTAATAGAAAATCTTTGATTCAATTCCATGGTTGTGTTATTCTCTGTGTATTGTTGATGTTATGCTCATGAGTATTTGCTTCCTGTTATGCACTTTCTTTTATATGATGTGTATGTGATTTCATGTTTGATTTGAAGTCTGAGAGAATGAGTGAATAAGTTTCAATTGTTTCTCTAAGTGAGCCAGAGAATTCCTGCAAGGAGTGCAGTTGAATCTGTCCGCAAAGAGTGCATGACTGTAGGGTTCAATTAGAGCAAGCTGTTGTTTCTATTCATCTCAGAAGTGCAGATTTGACACCAGAGCCATGCAAGGTGTGAGCAGGCTGGATGAAGACTCAGAGTTGCTATTCTGAGCAAAGAGTTGAAGGATTTCTTCTACAGGAGTGCGCAGGATCGAAGAGTTCCAATACTTAGTCATATTTGGAGTTTTTCCACAAGGAGGGCATGCAACAAGTCCTCATAAATACTTGTAAAGCGAGGATAAGCTCAAGAGGGATAGAACCTTTGTGATCTCACCAAGCGGGAACGTAGAAGGTTCGTGCCAAAGAGAGTTTCAAGTGGGAGCTGCAAGCACAGGCTTGGAGAACAAGTCTCGGCAGGAATACTTTGTCGCTTCAAAGAAGCATCAAGGAGGAGGAGTCGACGGCTAGGATTCACCGGACAGATTAGCGAAATCCCGCCAGCCATCAGATTCTGGATAAGTTGCGCAGGGTTTAAGCGTGGGCGCACAGGGAGGAGAGTTATCGGGACTCGACTCATCGGGATATCGGAGTTTCCGTGGTTGTGGAACTCTTATATGACGAAATCGTGATTAGCGATTTCTCGAGAAGATCAAGACCGTTGATCTCAGTGGAGATATGTGGCACAAGATCCCGAAGGATCAGGGTTCGGCACTTCGGAACTTTTGGTGTCGAAGGGATCGCGGAGGATTCGCGAAGTCCCGAATTGCGACGGGTCCCATGGTGATAGTGGGTGGTATTGATAGGTGGCATCGCATATCGGGGTTCGGGACTTAGGAGGTCCTGTGAAACGGTGCCATGGAAACCGCAAATTCCAGATCCACGATTTCCCGATCGCTATAGGTGTGTGGGGTCCAAGCGTCAGCAACGAAAGCAAGTGTCATCGGAGAATCGGCATATCGGGTTTCACAGATTTGAGTTTCGATTTGTTGGCATCGCGAGTAGCGATTCGTCGATAGAGAAAATACCAATAGGAAGGGGAAGAAAGTCAGCAATTGACCCACGTCGGGGTTCAGAGAATCGCAAGGTAAAGGGTTGTGACTACAGAATTCGCGAGATAGTGAATTCTGATTTCCCGATTAGATAAGGGAGATCAGTAAGGAGTAAGCTGTGGGTAGAGAATTCCCGAGAGGGAATTAGAGGAGAATTCACGCTCTTCGGGCCAAAGTGAGAGAAGGTCCTAGTTATCACGATCGTTCTCTGGGG
>JASDQU011249868.1:12493-24155 GCA_032191745.1 Picea mariana
TATTAATTTTGTTAAGAATGAAAGTTATGATATGAATTTATGTATGGAAAATGTGTAATATGTTGTGTAATCTATTTTGTGATTATTTTTTACTGTATAAAATGAGAATTTAATATTTAGCTGGTTAATTTGCTAGAACTTCAACATAAATTAGTTAGATTGTTGTAATGCAAACATAAATGGAAATTTGATGTCGTGTTCAAGAAAGAAAAATTAATTTAGATTATAAATTTACCATTTAACTTTGAGGCCCATGAAAAGGGACTTACAGTCAAGATGGGAGATGTAGGGTATCAAGTGGTCTTTTATAGAATCCACTATGATAATCATGGAATTGATGCCATAGTATTTGAACTTCTCCATAAATGCAACGTTCTGCGGCTCCTTCTCTTTTCCTTCTTCAAACTCTGGTTCCACAATCTTTCCTTTCACGATATCCAACACTTTATTCTTGGCAAGGATGAGATCAATACTTGTCTTCCATACTCTGAAGTTAGAATCCCCTTCTAACTTGTTTTCTGACTTCATAGAGTAAGTCATGGCTTCTTTGACTTGGTCAACCCTAGATTTGACCAAAAACTTCAAACTTGACATCTTATCTTGCTGAGAGTACCAGGAGATGCGCTAGGATAGGGTGCACTAGTCTATCCAGAAATTAGGTCAATCCCTTCACTTAAGGTGCCTTAACGAGAAGGTTAGGGTTTCTACAACTACACCTGCTAGTAACCCTAGTAGTAGTGCTTTAGTAATTGCTCCTGCTAGAAACCCTAGAGACAGTTCTTCAACAAGCTTAGTATCCTTATGGATATGCTCCCTTCTAGTGGTTATACTGAATGAAGGAGGTGTGGGAACATAACCTGTTAGAATATAATGGATGTGCTCATTTATCCATAAACAATATTATTATTTTCACTCAACCATAGGCCAAAGCCACCCCCGAGCACCTTAACCTTGACAGAGAATCATTCTAGAAGAAAACCCTAGGAAAGATAGACAAACAAGGTATCACACCTCTCTCCAAGGATAGCGCACCAAGCAAGAATAACAAAATCTAATTAGAAAGTCCAAAAGCAGAGAAGACCGAGACTATATACTGGAGGCAACAACTTCTCCAGGACTTGCGCACAAAACTGCCCAACTGCTTTGCGCACAAGTGTATTACTGTAGTTCTGAGAATGCTTGCTAGAATGAAGACTGGCCTCCTATTTTTATACTAATTCTAGCAGATTGCCTGGGCCGACTTCTCATTTTGGGTGCCAATTTACATAGTATATAATATTTCCTTTAGTTGACTTCTTCTCTTGGAGGCTAATAATCTAATACAAATTATCCTTTTGAGCTAACTTGTCCTCTAGGGTTATTAGCCAACTAATTAGGATTTCTTATTACTTCCCAAAATATTCTATTCTCGTTAGGTTTACATGTGGAGGTAAATACCTCCCGCAACAACCATAATATCAATAGGTGGGACATGGAGAATTGGTGCAAGTTTTCTCTGGAGGTTGTCGAAGTAGTGGCAAATGAAATTGGAGTAGAACGAGTGGGAATACGTCTCTCTCCATTTGCAGAATTTCAAGAATCAAGTGACTCAGATTTTAAGGCACTTGGGCTTTACATGGCTGAGGCATTTAATAAATACACCATCCTATATACCCACTATGTAAAAACCATAATAGTAACTTCATTTGAATAAGTTGCAACAAACACGAGTTTGTTTCCAATGAGGAGGGCATTCAATGGATCATTCTTGGTTGCGGGAGGTTATGATAGAGAATATGGAAATCAAGAAATTTCAAGTGGTAAGGCTGATCTTGTAGTTTATGGTCGATTTTTTCTAGCCAACCCAGATTTTCCAAAAAGATTTGAGTTAAATGCTCCTCTCAACCAATACAACAAACACACTTTTTACACACCCGATCCTATAGTTGGATACACAGTCTATCCATTTTTTGAATGAACTATCCATGGATATAATTTCAATCAATCACACCCATATCATTTAAGGTGGAGGATATTTATTTCAACAAATACAACATACACACTTTTTACACACCTGATCCTGTAGTTGGCTACACAAACTATCCATGGATATAATTTCAATCAATCACACCCAAATCTTTTAAGGTGGAGGATATTTAGTATATATCATTATGGTATCTAATTTAAAGAGTCTTGTCTTAAGGTGGAGGATATTTATCCATTGTCTTAGGATTTAGAATATTCATTTCATTCATTTTTGGAAGGTGGAGGATATTTAGTCATTGTTTTAGGGTTTAGGATTTTTTTTTGTATTAGTGATATAAGATTTGTAAAAATTTTGTGTAAACCTTTCATATTAATTAGGAAACGTGAATGTGTAATAAACATCAAATTATGTATGGGTGGATTAAAATAGTTGTATACTTTTCCCACTAAAAAAATAACATAATAACATCATTGTTCAAAGTTGATTTCTCTATTTTAATATTATGTCATCATTGTTCGAAGTTGATTTATTTGTTTTAATATTAAGCATCAATATACAATAAGATTGATTTGATTTTGAATCTCCCCCTTGTTCCTACGCAACTTATTTCTTAAGTGTCTCATTTTGATTTCGAAGCTCATGTCCCTCTAGGTTTCTTCTCATAATATTGTTTTCTTTGATTTCAAGGATCACCCTGGTTCATGTGCTGACAGTCTTACCAACTTATGGGTCTTCCTTTAGATTTGATCCTTCTTGTTTGCTCATTTCCATGATCTTGTTGGGAGGCAGAGCACAATCATAAAGTTAGTATTTTTACATACACCTCACTGAAGTCCACACCAAGTCTCATCTCCATGGAAATAGATCTAACTTTCAGCAAATGATGCATTTTCCATTCATCAATATCAACGAACAAGTTTCCAATACAACCAATGACCTAACTAGCTAGAATTGCATAGAATAGGTCAAGGTCTTACCTGAATGATAGAAAGGTGGGAGGTAGAATGAGACTCAAAACTATTTTTTGCAGCTCTCCATAGATCTCAATAAGGTTAGGTAAGACTATTGAACGAGAGATTTAAGAATCTTGAATGAGAGATTGTTTTCAGGGACATAAGGTAACACGATCACATTCAAATGTTTCTGTAGTGGACGAAACTAGTATAGAACCAGAAGATGATGGATATATCCTATATAAAATGAGAGACGAACAATAAAGATTTTATTAAACTATCATGGAAAGTCACACCAATAAATCTTTTGTTAACCTTCCTTGGAAATCCATCCCATGTTGTTTAACACCATTTAAAACCGAACCAAATGACATGGTTATGATCCAAAATTGACATGTATTCCAAAGTTTGAACCAGGAAAAGGATTCTTATATAAAGCAGAGTCAACAGAGATATGCCATGAGATTCACATGACCTCGCTAAAGAAGAAGGATCATAACTATTCCACAAAACGATGCTTGTATGAAGCTGGCGTACATGTTGAAGTTAGCATGAATGATGATCCAAAATATATCTGAATGGGAAGTATTTCTCCCAGTATGATCATGGATCTTATCTTCGATTGGAAATCTATTCACATAGAAATATTCCACAATTATAGATGGGTGGATTTTTTTATATTCCAACACTTTCCTTTGACAACCTCTAAATGAGGAATATCATAACCCACTAGCACAAAGGTAGAACTTCTTAGAAAAAACATGTTGAGTACGATGAGTTGCACATGGAGGGAGGTTAGAGCCACACAACCAGTGCATGGTTGTACTTGAAAACATTGGAGGACTCTGCAGATATAGTATCAAGCCTTGGTGGAAATGTGGTAGGTTTGTACTTTTTCTAGATTTTTTTTATAACAGATGCAAAATTAAGGTCAATTAGCAACAACTTACTGGAGTAGATATATGTGCGGTGTACTCAAGTTTGTTGTTAGCATCAATCCAGGGTTCATAGGTTAACCACAACAAATGGAAGATGCAACATCTCATACTAAGAAGGGATTGTTGATGTAGCTCGGGCATATTGGAATGTATATGAATCTTGATAAATCTTTTAACTCTCTTTCTTTAATTTTTTTTTGTTCTGATTTCTTTCATATTATCATGTATGTTAATGTAATTGTTTTTCCAATGGGGTATACAAAGAAAATAAAGGTGCATGTAAAGTAATTTGGAACAATCGTGTCATCCATGTGATTATGAAATTAAGTTTCATGATAATGTGAGGATTCATCATTTGTCATTAATTAATTTGGTGTTCATCACCATCCTGAATTATTTTCCCTTCAATTTGTCTACAAAAGGTTTTAGGTTCTTTTCCAATTGAGGGAAGGCAAGTATTTTCTAAAAACAAAAATTAGCGTGGACTTGGCTGCTTCAGATTTTGTCATGAAAACTCAATTATTGTACATCTAGATTGGTGATATTTTTAAGGGTTTTTGTAAATATAAATTGATGTGCCCTTAAACAAATTATAGTCTGACCATCCACTTGAAATTGTGGTTGGCAGCCTATGCATTTTTATATTTGTATATAATTAAATAAAATATAATTATTATTTAAATTGGATTTTGTGAATGAAATGACTTAAAAGAGATTTTATTTATCATGCTTTTAAAAACTTTAAAGTTTTAAAATATTTATAAATACATTTAACAAATGATCATTAAGATATTGTTGGTCATGGTCGTGATATCTTGATCACATTGGAAACCCTCTCACTATTGTCGGATTGTAGCCATAGAATTATCAATTAGAGAAAACCAAATGATCATTATGATGTTGGTAGTCGTCTTAGCCATCTTGTGATCAGAGCATGAAAGAAAATCATAGAGCGTTGCAACCTTAGAGAAAAGTAATTCGTTAAAAAATACTACTATTCTCAGCATGAAAATACTGCTATTCTCAGCACAGTTTTTGGTTCATAACAGAGAAATCCATAGCCAAATTCGGGCCTTAGTGTGCAACCTTAGAGAAAGCTAATTCATTCAAAAATACTACTAATATCAACACATTTTTTGTTCATAAAAAAGAAATCCATCTGTAGTCTTGTTCATAATAGAGAAATCCATCCAAAAATATGTAGTCTAAATGTTTTACGTATTTTATTATTATTTTTTATCTTTTTATGGATTTTGTTTTTTTATTTTTTTATGGATTTGAATTAAAAAATAGTTAAAAAATTAGAAAAATAGTTCAAATTTCAATGATTAAGCATACATATTCTGGACTGTATTAAAGGTTTCTGAAGACGTTGAATTTGTTTCTACATTCTAAAATAAGATTTTAGCATTGTAAAATTGCAATTTTACCAACCATAAGTTTGTCATTCGTTCCAATTTTATCCAATTTCATATTACTTTACACCATTGATTTGAGATCTCCCCTACCTTTATATAATCCTTATATGTTGGCTTTTGATGACGTTTTAAAAAAAAATTATTCCACATTTATTAATATCTATTTGGTAGATTCATGTGCATCAAACATGAAAATTGACTTATGCATGAAAGCACAAAACATAAAACAATCTTGTAGGTTAGTGGACACAAGTATTCAATTGTTGTGTTGTTGACACAATTATGATTCACACTCTGCAAAGGTTTTGTGGACTTTGAAATTGTTGATTGTGGTTAAACGTAAAGTTGTTTTGTCATCAACACATATGGACATAACAAAATAAAATGTTGTGGATAATAAAATAAGATGTTTGGGCACCCAAATATGGACGGACGGATCATGTCTTTTTAAAAGAAATATGTTGAAAGTGTGCACAAGTTTGGAATGCCCATGCCACTACAAGGAAAAGACCCTCTAGCAAAGGTTTTTGCAGACACCCCTATAAAAATAGCCCAAAAATCCATTTATAGCAGATGATACTAGCGGAGGTGAGCATGCAGAGGTTTTAGCAGATGTTTTTACGATGGTCCTTTTATAAGTACATAACTCATTGATGCATTTTATACAACAAGTGCATTGCTGCCCTCAAAACTAGCGCACCGTAGCAGGGTTATTTCAAATAATGAAAAATATTATCTAGTGTGCTAAGGAAATAATGATGCACCGAGAAATAATGAAACACCATAATATAATTCTCTAAGAAAGATATGGTGCACAGCATAACACTAGAAGCACCGGTGCATTATTATTAGAGCACTCCATTATATGGTGGAGTAAAAAACATTTACGCACCAATGTAGGATTGTGTCAAAAAATATATTCCAGTGCACTCCATTGTATCATGTGCACCGGTGTGCACTAGTACTCCAATATGGAGCATCATGTTAGGGTTAATTTCCAAATTTAAGTGGTGCTCTATGTAAAATCGGTTGCACCAGGGAATCTATTATTATACCACACTGTTGTATTTTTTCAAAAACTGTACAACGGTGGGCTATGTAGTAGTATACGCATTGGTGCGCACGTGTGCCCAAAAACATGTGCACTATGATAGGAATGTTTTTTTTTTAAATATAACTAATTCACTCATTAAACATGTATTCCCTGGTTCAGTTGTTCATCGGATCCACCGGAACATGGTTTTAATTTTTTTTTTTTATCAACGATAAAAATCTTTTTTACCACTTTTAGTGTTGTAGAGATGAAACACATTGGTGCAACCTTTTCCTATATAAAGCACCCTTCCATCAATGATTTTCTTTCTTTCCTTCCTTTCGTCTCTTTCTCGGTGCGTGAATTTCAAATTTTTCCAAACGGTGGGAAAAATTAGTTTTTTATTTGTTAAAAAAACAGAATTGCGGAGCAATAAAATAAAACAAATGTGGAAATAAAACACAAAAGATACATAATAAAATAGATATACAGATATACGTGGTTCACCTAGTGTGGGTTATGTCCACCAGAGAAATTTCAAGGTCCTTCCTTTATTATTATACAACAAATAAAGGGATACAATGTACATCACACCCATTGTAACCTCCTCTTCTTTTTCTCACAGTATCCTCACTCATAATACAATATTCACAATGATACACAACCGTAATAAATTTCCATCATAAAAGAGGGTTTCCTTCTAGGGAAAAAAACCTTAACATAACTTCTACCATCAGATTTGTGACCTTATAATGAATGATCCAGATTTACTATAAAATTAGAATACACATTTACAAGGAAATTTTTCCTTCGGGGGATTGCTTGCCTCCAGAACCCACAAGAGGGGAAATCCCCCCCTACATTCCACTGTGTGGAGGAGTGTACATTCTTCTGGGGTGTAAAGTATTCATGGGGTATAAACATGGCTGAAAACAAAGGACTTTGAATCAAGAAAATAATCAGACGCCACAACCAACAGTCTCCCACTTGGACACTGATCTCAATGACTCCATTATTGTTGTATCTGTTGGAATATGATCCTTCTTGGACCTGGTAAATTTCTCATCTTCACAATATTGATTGAAGACCAACTAAAATTTAGCAGGAACTCAGTTTCTCCCTAATTAGTCCCTTTGCTAATATGTATGCAGGATTCTGGCTAGTGTGTAGATTTTCCATCTTCAAATGTCCATATTCCAAGATAGATCGTATGAAGTGGTACCTAATATGTATATACTTAGTATTCGAATGGAAGTTTGAGTTACTTACAAGATGAATGACACTCTCACTGTCACAATACAACCCGTTATTATCCTGCTTCTTTCCCAATTCATCCATAAACCTTTGTAACCAAATAATTTATTTACTAGCCTTTGTAGCAACAACATACTTTGCTTCTATTGTTGAAAGTAAACCAACCTTTTTTCAGTTTTGAAATCCAACTTATTGTTGTTCCACCTATAGTAAAAAAATACCCTGTGGTTCTCGTCCTTATATATTTATCACCTACCATATCTAAATCAACATATCCCTATAGAATAGTGTCTAAACCTTCAAAACATAATTCATGAGTAGCAGTACCTCTCAAATACCTGAGAATCCACTTTACTACCTCCCAATGTTCTTTACCTGGATTATTCATATACATGGTCACAATTGTTGGATCATGTTGTCATTGATTCCAATGGTTTGATTGATTGATGTCATTTATTGATGTCAAGTGATTGATTGATGCCAAAGGATTGATTGATTGATGATTGATGTAATGTAATATGTTTTATCCTTGATGATAATGCGTAGATAAAGATGAATCAATGAGTTGTCAATGATATGATGAAGATGGATCAATGAGTTGTCATTGATACATGATGAAGATGGATCGATGTGGTTACATTGTTATATGATGTATTGTTGGAAAAATGTATAGATGACTCATTATTGTCTTATCATGATTGATAAGGTGCACAAATGGATGAAATCCAAAGTGGTCCCCTTATGGTGAAAGCCCTCACGGGAAGATGCTTTGCAGATTGAGTTATCCTAGAAGAATGGTTGGAGGCCCCATGCTCTCATTATTGACTTATCATTATTTATAAGGTGCACAAATGGATGAACTCCAAAGTGTTCCCCTTATGGTGAAAGCCCTCATGGGAAGACGCTTTGTGGATTGATTTATCCTAGAATAATGGTTGGAGGACCCATGCTTGTATGTGGAATAATGAGATGAATATCAAGGAGATTGTTGGTGAAACTATACTAGATGGATATTTCTTGTCATTCCATTTCTGGTGGTATGTGTAATGTCGCATAACTCCTCACGGTTTGAGAGTTATGGCCTTACAAAGTTGAAGGACCCCCATATGAAGGCTTGAAGCCCACAAGGTCAAAGAAGTCAAAGTGACCTTAAAACAAGAAATCATGATTTAAATGATAAAGTAAAGTGACCAAGTCAAGTAGATTATTTAAATGATTAAGTGAGGTGAAACAATCAAGAATGAATATTTAAATGATAAAGTAATGGAGAACTTTCTAATTATGGAAAGTGGTTAACCCTAAAATGAGGAAAATAGGTTAAGTGACCTAGAAATGAGTTAAGTGACCTAGAAATAGGTTAAGTGACCTAGAAATGGGTTAAGTGACCTAAAAGAAGAAATCATTATTTAAATGATAAAGTAAAGTGGAAAAGTCAAGGTGGATTATTTAAATAATAAAGAGAAGTGACAAAATCAAGAAATGATAAATTAAGGTGACAAAAGCAAGAAGGAATATTTAAATGATAAAGTATTGGAGAACTTTCTATTTATGGAAAGTGGTTAACCCTAAAATAAGGAAAATAGGTTAACTGACATAGAAATGGGTTGAGTGACATAAAAATGGGTTAAGTGACCTAGAGGATGAAATTATAAATAATATAGCAATGGTCTCTTGTAGAACATCATTTTTGTGCATCAATGGAGAGTTTCTTGTGAGAATATCTTTTGGAGTATTGATGGAGAGCTTCTTGTGAGAGCTTATTGAGAATTTTTTGTGTGGAACACTTGAGAATATTGAATATCTATAGGTGAATAAGGTAACCAAAGGATATGTAAGCCAAATTTGAGAGGGAAGGTGAAAAAAAGAGGGTCGGAATTCAAGGGAGGATAAATTATTTTCATGATGCTTTCTAAGGTATGTTATTTACAGGTCATCTCACCATTTTCGTAATAACTTTATTTTTCTATAATGATTCAGACCATGATATTGATATTCCATTGAGGAAACATATCCAATTATCTGTGGTAAAAAATTAATCTTGCGGGTCATTGTATTTTTGGAGATACACTCTGTGGAAAATAGGGTTTGTGGCTAGTCCTGAAACTAGTCTAAAACAGGTGTTTCGGGTAAAAACATCATAACTTATTCATAATAGATCCAAATTAAGTGATACCAATTGTGTTGGTTATATTATAGTATGTAGTATGTTGTGTACAGTTTCAGATTGATTCAATAAATATTCTATGCGGGGCACGCTCTACAAGGTCGCTCTCTAGAATAAGACAAAATTTAGCAAGGTATGCCATTTTTGCTATAACTCCTTTTTTGAGAAGTTCCAAGTAGTGACACTTGGAGGAATTGTATAAAACACATTGAAGAAAATTTTGTATCAGTTTCAGATCTTTATTCATTACAGGTACAAAGTTATGATTATTTCAAGTTAGGGTTGTTGACTAATCCAAAACTAGTCATGGTTGAGACAAGAAGTTGATGAGTTGGCACATACATGAGGTTTATAGTTGATGATGTTTGTAAATACTGATGATTCATTGTTTATTAGTAGTTGACACATTATTGTTATATACTTGGTACATGTTTGGATGCACATGTTTATGGTACAGGTTGATTATAGGTTGTTTGGCACAGGTTGGTGCATGGTTGATGCACTTGTTTATGGTACAGATTTATATATGTTGAGGATTGTTGCCTCATCTCAATTGGTGTTGAGGGTGTAAGTTGATTCTTCCATTATAGAGATGGTTCTCTTGTAGATTTGTACTCTATTCAGTTGTTGCTGAAAAACCCCAAGGATTGTAGTCTGTAATAAAAAGAAAATGTACATACATCTTGTGTTCTTTGTGTTCCTTGTGGTGATGACTTGTAGATGATATATTGTTGATATATATTGCTGATATGTGTTGAAATTTAACTGGTTATAAATGATAGCAATGAGTAATGAGTTAATGGTGATTGTTAACTAAGAAGTTTTGGGGAAAAGATCCCTACATTGTTCAGGCCCCCCTCTTAGTGCAGTCGGTGTGTCCAACAATTGGTATCAGACCAGGCCTTCAATACAAGCCTTAACAAGCTTGAAGGAGATCCATAGACAGACAAATGGATGATGAAATACCAATCCTTGATGAGGAAAACTATTATACTTAGAGAATAAAGATGAGAGTGTATTTGAAGACAATGGGAGCAACTATTTGGAAGGCATCCATTGGTGGATCAATTCCGTTGAATAACAAGTCAAAGTTTGTAGCTCAAAGGGAAGGAAAGAAGAATGATTAATTGGCTCTCAAGACCATTCTTAGTGGAATATCAAGCCCTATCAAAGAAATAATGGAACAATGCACTTCCGCCAAGGATCTATGGCTAAAGCTAGAGGAGACATGTCAAAGCAAGAAGGACAAGGAAGATGTTGAAGACCACTCCATCAAGATTATCAATGGTAAAGAATCTCCAAAAACCCTTGATTGTATTATTTCTAAATGTGATCTTGAAAAATTTCAAGTGAAGATAGCACAAAGAAATATCCCAAAAGTATTTGAAATGAAGATATAGAATCTCCAAAGACTCTTGATTGCAATGATTCAAAATGTGATGATGTTGAATTTTTCTCAAGTGAAGAGAATGATCTAGAAATAGTTTGTGTAAAGTTTTATGGTAGTTATCCCATGGAAATAATAGAAGAAGATCTGTTAGAACTTCAAAAGGAAGTTGAAGAGGGTTTATATAGATACATAAGTGATCATTTTTATACACACTATAACTATCTTTCAGATAACACTAAGAAGTCTCTTAGGAGGAGTCAAAGGAACATATTGATGTTAAAGTGAATGCTCAAAGAATAAGAAGAGAGAAATAAGACTAAATTGGAAGAAAAGGAGGAAGAGATCACAAGACTAAAGAATGAAAAATAAGATATGAAGGTAGATGGTGAGATTAGAAAAAGTTTTGAAACTATTATTCATCTCAAGAACCAAATTGAAGAAGCCAAAAGGGTAGAAGAACTTTTGAAGAATCAAATTAATGAAAAGGAAGAGTCATGTGATAAGTTAGAAGATGAAATTGTTGATATTAGAAAGAAAGTGGAGAAG
>JASDQU011249872.1:14658-25063 GCA_032191745.1 Picea mariana
TATTATTTTCCCTGTAGTTGAAAATCCACTAACGTGTGTCCATTTTGGATCAACGATAATGATACTTTCGCATCTCCAGACTTCAGAATTCTCAAGTCTCAACTGGAAATCCTTGAAGTGATATTTCTCTGAAATCTCAGATCAACTGGCACGTACTCCCCTTTAGGATCAATGGTCGAGATTTGTCATTTGCGATTTTCACATTCTCCCCATCCACAAACTTCCGAAGTTGTGGATATCGTTCCACCTGTCCTCCTCGACGATGGATGGCCCCAAACCACTTCGTTACTTCAGAACTTTGGGTAAGTGCTAGTGGTAAATCTCTCAGATTAAAATTCTTGTACTGACGTCACTTACTTACGTCACTTGATGATGTATCATGAGCCTAGTATATGCCACATGTCACACAGATTTGTGATTTGCATGTACCTGAAATGTTGAATCAACTTGACACTTGTCATTGTCTTATTGCGCCACGTGTCCTTTCTGACATAATATTTCTAACATGGCCTCATTCACTTCAGGACTTTGTCCTTCAGGACTTCGGTTATTTCGACTTTTCAAGTTGCCAATTCTTCCGAAGTGAGAATCCCTGAACAGTAACCTCCTCACAACGTTTAGACCCGAACTAAATGTTGTTCATCGATCATGTTTATAGATCGACGACTCGATCTTTCTACGATGTTGCTTTTATATCTTATCCCGTCCTTCCACTTGAAAATGATCTAACGGTTTTCATTTACTCTGGCTCTCTGGACTTGGGTTTTTTGAAGTCTCAAACTGAAAAATCCTCGAAGTTATTTGCTCTAGAGTTGAGGATCGTGCGCCACTTGTCATTCTTGACAATGGATGGTCCCTGCTTACTTCAAGACTTTAGGACTTTGACAAGTTCGCTCTCCTACGCTCATCCAAAGGATTAAATTTCGTGCATTTATTTCCGGATCCCACGACCGTTGATCCTTGACGCTCAGATCCAATGGATCAGATCTGTACTTCTCCTCTTCGATTCCTTCGGTCACTGGACGTTGATCTAACAGTCATTGGGTATTCAGGATTAGTAATCAAATGACCACTGTCATTCTTCCTCCTGAGATTTCTTATCTCTCTGAATTAGAGGGTTTTCTAAGTGTTCAAAGGTCTCGACCTTTCCTCCTCCTACGAGTCCATCTCTTGGACTTCGACTACACTTTTGGAAAGCACAAAGTGCTATCTCTTATGATATTTGATTTCTGCATATTGTTCTCTCCTCCTCCTGAGCTTACGCTTCCTTATGCTTCGCCTTCTGTTCTTTCCATCAATGACAAGCACACTCTTCCTGTAAACATGCCAACAATCTCCC
Organism: Picea mariana; assembly: GCA_032191745.1. Classification (NCBI taxonomy): domain Eukaryota; kingdom Viridiplantae; phylum Streptophyta; class Pinopsida; order Pinales; family Pinaceae; genus Picea; species Picea mariana. The sequence goes on from JASDQU011249872.1 coordinate 15,998, forward strand.
CCTTTGGCATTGATGGAAACCCTGATAAACTGCTTAGATCTCCAATTGTAGCATCTAGGCCACTCCTTTTCTCCCCCTTTGACATCAATGTCAAAGAAAACATGCTCCGTCTGAGAGATTGCAATAATTTTCGGAGGTGTCATATATTCAACCAACACATACTCCCCCTGACATGATGGAATTTTTAACTTGGTAATAGGGTCACACCCAACTTCTGGCGTAGATACTCAAACTGAAATTTTGCAAGTGGTTTAGTGAAGATATCAATAATCCGATCTTTGGATGGAATATAATGCAAAGAAACAACAGTGTTGGTCACTTGTTCCCTCAAGAAGTGATACTTTATGGGTATGTGATTTGTCTTGGAGTGAAATACAAGATTCTTTGACACACTAATTGCACTAGTATTATCACAATGGATTGGGATTAGTGATTTATACTTTACCTCCAAGTCTGCAAGTGTATGAATCATCCATAGTACTTGGGTACAACAAGTGGCAGCTGCAATGTATTTATCTTCTGTAGTCGATAAGGAAATGGAACCTTGCTTCTTGCTCAACCATGCTACAAGAGAATCTCCTAAGAAGAATGCACCTCCACTCACGCTTTTCATTTCATCCATGCAGTTATCCCAATCAACATATGAATAGACTGATAGTTGAAAATTCTGATTCCTAGGATACCATAGGCCATAGCTCATTGTTCCTTTCAAGTATCTGAATATTATTTGAACAGCTAACAAATGACTCTGTTTAGGTGTAGCCTAATACCTTCCTACCATTCCAACAACATGCATTATGTTTGGATGGGATGTTGTGATGTACAATAGGCTGCCTATCATAGACCTATAGGAACTCTAATCAACATCAGGTGAGTCATAATCCTAGCTTAACTTGCATCCAATGACCATAGGTGTGCTCATAGGTGTAGAATCTTCCATTTGAAACCTTTTCAACATTTCTCTTATATATTTCTCATGAGAAAGAAATAATCGTTCAGACCTCTGAGTAATTTTCAGACCAAGAAAGAATGATAGTTCCCCTATCATAGACATTTCAAATTCAGACTGCATGGCAGAGGCAAACCATTGTACCGACGAAGAATTATTGCTTCCTAATATGATGTCATCTACATAGACTAGCACAATGAGCAAATAATTACCCTCTATTTTGATATATATATGGTTGTCAATTGTTCCTCTCTTGAATCCTTTGTCTTGAAGATACTTATCCAGTCTGTAATACTAGGCATGAGGAGCTTGTTTCAACCCATATAAATATTTCTTCAGCTTGTAGAAAAGGTAGAGTTATACGACAGTTGGAAACCCTCTGGTTGTTCCATATAGATTTCTTCTTTTGGATATCCATTTAGAAAAGCTTACTTGACATTCATTTGATAGACTTTAAACTATTTATGACAAGCATTGGAAACAAACATTCTAATAGCTTCTAATCTTGCTACAGGCGCAAATGTTTCATCAAAGTCCAGTCCTCCTAATTGAGCATATCCTTTGCAGACCAATCTAGCCTTATTTCTTACAATATTCCCTTGCTCATTCATCTTATTTTTGTAGACCCATTTGGATCCTATTACATTTTTATTTGTTGGACTAGGAACGAGTTCCCAAGTGTCATTATTTTCAATCTGGTTCAGTTCCTCATTCATTGATTTTAACAAATTTACATCTTCACTGGCTTCATTGAATTTCTTGGGTTCCACCATGGATATGAAGGCTATATGTTATTGCTTGGTGTCTTTTCTTATCCTCCTCTTGGTTTGTGCACCTTTGTATTTCTCACCAATTATTTGACTTTCAGGATGATTCTTTTGAGTAATTCTAGAGGAAGGATTTGATGTTGATTGTTGTCCCGACTCTTCTTGTCTTGATGTCTCTTCTCCACCTGATTCATAATATTCTTGTGACTCTGGGATTTGTTGTTCTTCATTTTCATTATTCTCATCATCTTTTTCATCTGGCTTAGTGCTTATTCTCTATTGATCTTTTACAAGATCTTCTTCATCAATTCGAACATCAATACAGTCTACTAATTTATGCATTCTTTTGTTAAGGCATCTATAACCTTTACTGTTCATTGCATATCCTAAGAAGATACCTTCATCAGCTCTACTATCAAATTTTCCCAGATGATCATCATTATTTTTGATGTAGGATTTACTTCCAAATACTTTGAAGTGCTTGATGAATGTAGGTCGACCAAACCACAGCTCATGTGGAGTTTTATCACTATTTTGCCTTAGATGTGCTTTGTTCATAATATGAACATTTGTTTGAAAAACCTCCACCCAGAAGGTTTGTGAAATGCCCCTTTCATTCATCATAGCCCTTACCATTTGTTGAGGAGTACCTGGAATAGTATATTCTCTTTTAATTCCATGTCTATCATAGAATTCTTTGAAATATCTTGACAAAAATTCTCCTCCTCTATTTGAGAGAATTGCCTTTAACTTTCTTCTTGTATGATTCTCGACTAATGCTTTAAAATTTTTGAACTTCTCAAACACATCATATTTTTCTCTCAGAAAGGAAACTCACGTACTTCTGGAGAATTCATCAATGAGAAAAATAAAGTAACGTTCTCCTYCAATTCCTTCTTTTCGCAATGGTCCACACAGAACCATATGAACAAGTTTAAGTGGTTTCTCTGAAGATGTGAAGCTCTTCGATTTGAATTGAGCACGAGTCATCTTCCCCATTTGGCAGGACTCAAATACACAGTTATTAGGCTTAGATATTTTTGGAAGGTCTTTCACAACACCTTCATTATTCAGGTTGACAATATGATCAAAATTCAGGTGTCCAAGCCTTCTGTGCCATAACCAACTTTCATCAATTTTTCTTAAATGACATTTCTCCTTATCTTCCTTCAGAACATATACATTGTTTTTGGTTCTAACCCCTTTTGCAAGCATCTCTCCCGTGTTTACTGTCTTTATCTTACAATTCTTGGTAGTGAAAGTGACTTCACATCCTCTGTCACATATATGACTGACACTAAGAAGATTATGCTTTAAACCATCAACAAATAATACATCTTGAACTTTGCTTCTTCCATTACTTAAGCTTACTAGAGATTTACCTCTAATATTTTTTGGAGCATCATTTCCAAAGGTCACACTTCCTGATTTATTTTCCTTGAGTGATAGGAACTTACTTTTGTCAGTTGTCATATGACTGGAGCATCCGCTGCCAATATACCAAGAGTATTTTTTTCTTTGAGCTAACAAAACCAGTCCACCCTTGTTATCTTCATTCTTCTTCCAAAACTTGACATTTTCAGTTCTATGATTTGAACCTAGATTATAGTTATTTAAGCGACAGTCTGCAACTTTATGTCCATAATTATGGAAGATGTAACATTCTAGTTCATTGAACAAAGGATCGTAATGATTTTTATGCTTAGTCTGCATCTTTTTCCTAGCCATCACATGATTTGCAGTCTGTGGTTGTTTGTAACTTGGTCGTCTCATTCTTTGTTGAGATAGGTATTTATTCCTTGGCTGTCTTGATTGCTCATGTCTAAATCTTAGAGAAAAAATTACAGCTTTGTGGCCAAAGTTAGAGTTGTAAAAACAATATCCATAGAAAAAATATTTGTACCTGGAAAATGGTTTTCTTGTTTGAGAAGGTCAATTTCTTCCATGCTAATGATTTTCTTGAGAAGAGAGTGTATTATTTATTTGTTCTTTAGATTTAGTTATGGTATCTTTTCCTTCACTCCTCCTTGGCAGTTGTTTCTCTTCCTTTGTTTCTGTAGTTTTGTTTTTGTTAGTAGTTGTAGATTTGACAAACTTGATGGATTCTTTGTTGCTTGGCTGAACACTACTTGATCCCTCTTCATAACCCAAACTAGTTTCCAACTTTGAATTTCTTTGTTGATTCATATTGGAGGATAATCCTTCTGAGGCTTTAATACTTGTCAGATTCTGATGATATAAGGCCGGAAATTTCTCTAGATCTTTTGTGACAGTCACTACTTTAGCTTCCAATTTTTCACCTTTTGTTTCAGATTCCTTCAATTGTTGTTTGAGGATTTCTTCAATATTCATAGCTTATTCTAACTTAACCTTCAACATATTAATTTCTTCACATGGTTCCTTGCATGTTTTCTCATACCTGAGCAGTAACTATTTTTCTTTTCTTTTCTTTTCTCTCAGTCTATCAATCTCTTCCATGGCACTAACAAGTTCTCCTGCAAGATCTACTTTTGCTTCACAGTCAGCGAACTCACTTCCTGTATCTTCAGTGTTTATATCTTCTAAAGATATTAGCATGATATCATTTATTTTATCTTCAATAGAAGATTCACTACTTTCATCATCTGAGGGATCATCATCATTGTTTACACAAAGGCTTTTCTTCTTAAAATTATTCTCTTTATAGACATTTTTGTGTTTGTGCTTCTCTTCATCATCATATGTCTGATCCTTTCTTTTGTGAGGAAACTTGGATGAAAAATGACCTATATTACCACAGTTGAAACATTTTAAGGGAAGTTTACCTTTGTATTTTCCTGATCCTTTCTTCAGTCTTCTCACAAAAGTTTCTTCAATCTCATCTATATCAGAGTCTGTGTTTTTCTCTACTTTAAAATATATCTCTCTTGTAGTGGATTTACCTTTGGTGATTCTCATTTCATAAGCAGTTAGGGTTCCAAGAAATTGTTCTAGAGTCAACGTTTTGAGATCATCTATTTCCTCTATAGCAGAGACCTTTGAGTTAAATCTATCAGGAAGACATCTTAAAATTTTTTGGATTAGAAAAGAATCAACTGTCGTTTCACCTAGGCCTTTCATAGTTTCATATTCATACATCTTTAACTGATAGTTTCATCTTCATACTTACTGATAGTTTCATATTCATACATCTTTAATTGCTCAAACTTTAGTCTGTGAGTCTAAATTTTTGCCTCTTTCACCTTTTCATCACATTCATAACTACATAACATTTGTTGAATCACACTGCATGACTTTGACAAACTCTGCTTCTACAAGCCCACTCATAATAGCATTCATAGCTTTAGCGTTGAAGTTGAATTCTAGATTGTCATCCTTATTATCTAGCACAACTGGATTTACATAACCAGTCTCTACCACATCCTAGACATCTGCACCTAAAGCCATTATGTAAGTCCTCATCCTAACTTTCCAGAAGGCAAAGTTTATTCCATTTAACAAGGGGGCCTTATTGGTTGAAGTTCCTTCATAACTTGTCATGTTAAAGCTTACTAATCTACCTTTAAATAAAAGAAACTTTCTCTGATACCAATTGTTGGAAATATAACTAAGAGGGGGGGTGAATCAGCGATAATATAAGATTAATTTTTTTTTTCTTTTTTGAATCTTTCTTAATTATTATTTAATGTGTTACTGATAACTTAAAATGCATATATAAACAATATTTGATCCATCACACATAATACACAGAGACACTGATTTATCATGAGGAAACCTATAAAGGGAGAAAACCTCTTCTTCTTAGGATGTCAATCAAGCTCCAACTTTCATGTACATAATAGTATTTGAGATTCAACTCAAATATGAGGCTACAAACTCTAATAGAGAGCTACAACTTGCAGAGAGAACAAACTCTCAGATTTATCTGGCAACAACTAGATAGAAGCACCAACTCCTAGGTTATCTTCTAGAACCTACTAGAATTTAGAGGACTACAATCCTCCGTAGCATCACCCTACCACCCTGATTGAATCTTACAAAACTTTACTTACTTGCTCTGTCTCTGATATGGTTTGTTACAGCTCCATGATTCCTCTGTCTTCTTCAACTTCTATCCTCTTTTATTTTTTTTCCTGCACTCAACAACACACTTTTTCAACTTCTCTTGTTCCTTTTATTCTCTATGCTACCTTCGCATACTCTTCACTGCACCACCGATATCCACTTCTAATTCTCTACAACATCACATACTACCCACATGCCTCACTCGTTAAAAGACACTCTGTCTCTTCTCTATTCCGCATGTCATTCACCCATCGAGTTGTCTACCTGATCATCATACGAACTCTTCATCTTCTTTGTTCGTTATTCAAGGTTCTTTGGCTTCTCTGGCAGTTATCCAGAGAATCGTTTTCTTCTCTGTCAGTCGAATTTCTTCGTCTTCTCTAGCAGTTACAGTCAATCAATTTTGGCTCCTTTGGCTCCTAAGTCTCTTCCTTTTTGTAACCTTTGGTGGTGACCTGGGGCCAATCACTTCGGGAATTCTCATTTCAGGTCATCTGTCGTGAGTCACCCCAAATCTCCCAACTCCCCCAAATCTCCCAACTCCCAATCTCCCAAACTTCGAAGTGGAGCTTAGCGACTTGCTAGCTCCTCCCTCAATATGACCTTGGGCAATGAGCTCATATGACCATGCGATTGTGGGTGTGTCCAAAATTGGTTTAGACCAAAGATATTTTCACCCCGCAATTTACCTAGAGCCTCTAGGTGTCCTTTATCCAAAACCATGGTTTCAATTCTGGGTTGCCCTCAACTCATTAACGTTTGTGCACCTTCAATCCATGCAATTCAACAAGACCATCAATATCACGATCTTGACGGTGCTCTTGATCTGACAGTTCAGATCTGTCCTTCCTGAATGAATGGATGTGATTTACTTCATGATTCGGGCTCCGGGAGTTTCAAGTCTCAATCCCTACTTTCCTCCGTATGACAATCTTCCGGAGTGGAGGATCTATTGACACCTGTCTCTTGAATATACGACTAGGATCACCTCCACGAATCCATCCTTTGAGAATTTCAATTCTCAAATCTCGCTTTTCCCATATGACAATCTTCCGGAGTTGATGATCTGTAGACACCTATCCTCCTTAATCTATGATCAGGATCTCCTCCACGAGTCTGGCCTTCGGGACTTTCAATTCTCAAAATCTCGTTTTCTCCCAGAGAATTTCACTCGGAGTCCACGATCTAATGATGCATGGTCTTCTTTGAATCAATGGTCACAATCCCTTCGGGTATTCAGGGTTCAGAAATCTCAACTTTCCAACCTTTCAACCTTCCTTTTCTTTTCCCCGAAGCTGACAATACACTGATGTGTGTCCCTTTCATATCAATGGTCACAATCCTTTCGTATCTCCGTAATTTGAAATTCTCAAGTCTCAACTGGAAATCCTTGAAGTGAGATTTATCTAAAATATCAGATCAATGGACACGTACTCCCCTTGATGATCAATAGTCGGTATTTGTCTTTGGCCATTTTCACGTTCTCCCCATCCACAAACTTCTGAAGTTGTGGATCTTGCACCACCTGTCCTCCTCGATGATGGATGACCCCAAACCACTTCGRGACTTCAGAAATTTGGGCAAGTGCTGGTGGTAAATCTCCTGGAACTAAATTCCCRTAGTGGGGTCACTTACTTACATCACTTGWTGATGTKTCATGAGCCTAGTAGCTGCCATGTGTCACTTAGATTTGTGATTTGCACGTACCTGAAATGCTAAATCAACTTGAAACTTGTCATTGTCTCATTGTGACACGTTTCCTTGCTGATGTAGTCTTGCTAATGTGGATCCTCATTCACTTCAAGACTTTGGGTATTTCAACTTTTCAAGTCGCCAATTCTTCCAAAGTGAGAATCCCCGAACAGTAACCTCCTCAAAACAATTAGACCCAAACTAAATGTTGTTCATCGATCATGTTCTTATATCGACAACTCGATCTTTCTGCGATGTTGATTTTATAGCTTATCCTATCCTTCCACTTCAAAATGATCTAACGACTATAGTTTACTCCGACTCTCCGGCTCTCTGGAATTCAGATTTTTCAAGTCTCAAACTAAAAAATCCTCAAAGTGATTTTCTCTGGAGTTGAGGATCGTGTGCCAGTTGTTATTCTTGATGATGGACAATCCCTGCTTACTTCGGGACTTCGGGAATTTTACAAGTTTGTTGTCCTACACTCATCCAAAAGCTTAACCTTCATGCATTTATTTTTGGATCCAACGAATGTTGATCCTTGGCACTCTAATCCAACGGATCTGATCTTTACTTCTCCTCTATGCTTCCTCCGGTCACTGGACGTTGATCTAACGATCATCGGGTATTCGGGATTGGTGATCCAATGACCATTGTTGTTCTTCCTCCTCAGCTTTCTAATCTCTCCGACTTAGAGGGTTTTCTAAGTGTTCAAAGGTATCAACCTTTTCTCCTCCTGTGAGTCTATCTCTTGGACCTCGGTTTCACTTCTAGAAAGTGCAAAGCGCCATCTCTTCTGAGATTTTATTTCTGCATACTGTTCACTCCTCCTCCTGAGGTTACGCTTCCTTCTACTCCGCCTTTTTTTCTTGCCATCAATGACAAGCACACTCTTCTTGTAAACATGCCAACAACTATTCAAAACACATGATAGGCGATGAAGACATATTTCTTACATTAAGAAAGGAAAGAGATGGATCAGTCTCTTTTGGAAATGAAGACTCAACTATAATCTTGGAAAAGTCATAGTCAGAATTGGAAACAAGAATACCAAGGCAAAAAATGTTCTACTAGTGGAAGTTATGAATCATAATATTCTAAGTGTAAGTCAAATGTGTGACCAAGGTCATAAACTTACATTCGATTCATAGAAGTGAGAGATAAGAAAATAAGGTTCAGGAAAATTGATTGCAATAGCTGCAAGAAATTCAAGCAATATATATGTATTAAGTGAAATTGGAAATGAAAAGGGTTGTCTAGGAAATGAAGATGAAGGTTTTCTATGGCACAAAAGAATGGGTCACATAAAATTCTATAACCTCGTCAAAGTTAGCAAAAAGGAAGCAGTCAGAGAAATTCCCCAGATCACAAAACCATCCAACACATTATGCAAGCATTGCTAATGAGGAAAACAAACAAATACCAGGTTCAAATCAAAGGAAAACTCAACGACAAGACCAATGGAAATTGTGCATACTGATCTAGTTGGACCAACTAGAAAAAAGATTTTAAAAGGTGAGAAATACTTTATGTTATTAGTTGATGATTATACAAGAATGACTGCAGTTTTCTTTCTTAGGAATAAGTCAGAAGCATTTGAAAAATTCAAGGTTT
>JASDQU011249873.1:0-16426 GCA_032191745.1 Picea mariana
CCAATTAAAATGATTATGAACTTCATGAAGATAATGTAACATTCAATAAAATAAAGCTCTTAACAAGACAGAGTTCAGTAGTGTTTCAGCAAAGCAGAATTCATTAAAAGTAGTGTTTTAGCAAGACAAAATTTAATCAAGGCATAAATAGAATTTACACTAACACACTCTAAAACTAACGGGTGAATCTTGTGAAGAAGGTGGGCCCTCCCTTCTCACAAGATTCCCCTGAAACGAAAAGGCTAGAGAAGGATGCTCAAAACAGTCTTTTATTCATCTATCAAAGGATCATATTACAATCTGGAAATGAAGTACGCCCCTCTCTCTGAAGCTTTCTTAATACATAAAACTTGGGATCCTCTCGAATGATGATTTCATCTTATTTAAAGAGGGAATCCCTTGGATACAATCGATCAAAAATTACAGATGTATATCTGAGTCCTATTCTTAGTCGGATCGACTTTCTAAACAGGAATATGATGTCCTAGTTTCTCGCAACAGAATGCTATTACAAGTGCTGAATGAGGTGTTGTTGTTACGGCTGGAGTGACAGTTTCTTGTTGTTGTTGTATGTTGTTTCGGCACCGCAAATCGCAGGTTGTTTCAGCCACGGGATTTGCGCTTGACTGTTTCAGCATTTCTCATGTAGCAGTAGTGATGGTTGGTGCTTGGCTTATGGTGCAAATGTTAGTCAATCTTTGTGAGTTTCTGTTGACCGCGGACTATGTAACAACTTCCTTTTTTGTTTCAGCATCGTCAGTCCTGGGCTGTGTAACGGCTTCCTCTGTGTTTCAGCATCAGCTTCTGTGTTTCAGCAACATCGGCCATCTAACAGCGTCTGTGTTTCATCATCGTCGACCATGGACTATGTAACAGCTTCTGTGTTTCAGCATCGTCAGCCATGTAGCAGCTTCTGTGTTTCAGCATCGTCGACCATGGACTGTGTAACAGCTTCTGTGAATTGTTGTTTCAGCAACAGGCCTCAAATGCTAATCTGTAGTGTGAACTGTTTCAGCACTTATACATTTCTAATCAATGGTTAAGTACGAGAGTAATGTGATATATTATGCAAAACAGATTAAACGTATAGTAATGAGAAGGGACGTTGTATACCTTTGGAATAATAAGATAAAGTGATGGTATGAGTCTAAATGTGGGTGATCAAGAGTGTAATAGTGGCAAAAAGTATGGGCAAAAAGGTACATTGTGTGGTCCTAACAATGAATAACTCTCAACAAAATAAACCATCTCTTCTCTATTCTGCATATATTTATCATGCCAAGTCCTTTGCCAGATCATCCACGCAACTCATCATCTTATTTGGAATTTATGTTGAGTCTGTTCGTCATCAGTGGCTTATCCTGAGATTCTTTTCCTTCTCTAGCAGTGTGACTCTTCGTCTTCTCTGTCAGAGTCGAGCTTATCCTTTCTGTTGCAGTTACATACTTTGACAATTTTCCATCTGTCAATTGTCTCTATGATGAGTCTTCATTCCACTGGCAGTTACCTTGAGACTCCTCATCTCCTCTAGCAAACACCTTTATATTCTTTGAATTATTCGGTAGATGTAATCAGTCATTTTCTGCAGTTACAATCAGTCTATCTTTGTAGTTACAGAGGGAACCTCTACACACTCATCCCCTTACCGCCTTTTCTCTTCGTGAGAAAAGTTCATAGTGGGTGCTATATTTTCTTGTTGAGCACCTTCCTTTCACGTGACCACCAGCAGTGACTAGGGGCCAATCACTTCAAAACTTCACATTTCAAGTCATCTATCATGAGTCATCCTGAGTCTCCTAACTCCCGATATCCAGAACTCCAAAGTGCAGCCTAGCGGCATGCTATCTCCTCCCTCGATATAACCTTGGGAAATGAGCTCATGTTACCATGTCATTGTAGGCACGTCCAAAGGTGTTTTAGAACAAAATGATTTTTGTCCCACAATTCACTACGAGCCTCCACGCATCCTTTCTCCAAAATCGTGGTTTCAATTGCGTCCCGCTCATGAAAAATTAAGACACGAGCATGTTCTGGCCCCGAATTGCGATGGGAGCATCGATCTCATGGTATTGATAGTGCTCCTTCGATCAACAGCTCTGATCTATATTCCTTTCCTTCCTTCTTTTCTCTTTCCATGCACGATCCTTAGTATCAACAATCAGGTGGCATGTGGCCCTCGAAACCAACAGATGAGATTGATTTCGCCTTTTGGGCTTCGGGAGTTTTAATTCTCAAACTCTTCTTTCTCTCGGAGCATTTCACCTGGAGTCCACGATCCAATGACGTGTGTCCGTATTTAATCCAATGACTATCCTTATCTCTAAGACTTCAGCCTTCGGTAATCTCAAGCCTTTCTCCTTCACGTTTTCCCGGATTAGTTTCGCCCAGAGTTCACGATCCGTTGACATGTACCCTCCTGCACGATCAATGATCATAAGTGACTTCAACACTTCGGGACTTTAAGCTGATCACTGCTTCATTCTCCTCCAGAGTTGTCACCTATTGAATAAGTCAGAGGCGGTGGAAACTGCTTGTTTTTGGTTAACACTTCCACTTACACTGTCCTTCCATTGTACTAGATCAACAGTGGAGAATGCATCCGAAGTGATCTTCATATTGGATGACTTGTATCTACTTTGGGACTTCGGCATTCAGGACTTCGGGACTTAGGGAATCTGCTGGTGGTAAAAATCTTGAAGTAAAACTCCCAAAGTGATGTCACTTACTTATGTCACTTGATGACGTGTCATGAGCCTAGTAGTTGCAATCTGTCACTCGGATTTGTGATTTGCATGTACTTGTAATGCTGAATCAACCTGAAACTTGTCATTGTCTCATTTTTCCATGTGTCCTTGCTGATGTAGTCTTGCTGACGTGGATCCTCATTCACTTCAGGACTTCGACCTTCGGGACTTTGGGTATTTCGAATTTTCACGTCGCCAATTCTTCCAAAGTGAGAGTCCCCGAACAATAACCTCCTCGCAACTTTTAGACCCAAACTAAATGTTGTTCATCGATCATGTTCTCATATCGATGACTCAATCTTTCTACGATGCTGCTTTTCTAGCTTATCCCATCCTTCCACTTCAAACTAATCTAATGGATGTCATTTACTCTGGCTCTCCGTCTCTTCGAACTTTTGGTTTTCCAAGTCTCGAATTGAAAAATCCTCGAAGTGATTTGCTCCGGAGTTCAGGATCATGTGCCACCTGTCAATATTAATGATGGATGGTCCCTTCTTACTTTGGGACTTCGAGACTTTGAAAATTCTGCATTCCTACGTTCATCAAAGGCTTAACCTTCTTGCATTTACTTTTGGATCCAATGACTGTTGATCCTTGACGCTCAGATCCAACGGATCATATCTGTACTTCTCCTCTGCGCTTCCTCTAGTCACTAGATGTTGATGTAACGGTCATCGGGTATTCTTTATTGGTGATCCAATGACCACTATTGTTATTCCTCCTGAGATTTCTGATCTCTCTGAATTAGAATGTTTTTCTAAGTGTTCAAAGGTCTCAATCTTTTCTCCTCCTGCATGTCCTTTTATTGGACCTCGGTTGCACTTATGGAAAGTGCAAAGCCCTATCTCTTCTGAGATTTGATATCTGCATATTGTGCACTCCTCCTCCTGAGCTTACGCTTCCTTCTGCTCCACCTTCTATTCTTGCCATCAATGACAAGAACACTCTTCCTGTAAACATGCCAACAATATCCCCCTTTGGCATTGATGGAAACCCTAAAAGGATGCGCTACTCTTCTTGGACCTCCAATTGTAGCATCCGGACCTTTGGAATTGATGGAAACCCTAAAGGGCTGTGCTATTCTTCTTGGATCTCCAACTATAGCATCTGAACCACTCATTTTCTCCCCCTTTGAACTCAATGTCAAAGAAAACATGCTCCCCCTGAGCTATTGCAGTACTTTTAAGAGGTATCAGATATTCAACCAACACATACTCCCCCTAACAGGATGGACTCGCTTAGGTTGATAGTGGGGTGACACACAACTTCTGGCGTAGATACTCAAGTTTAGCTTTTGCAAGCGGTTTAGTTAAGATACCAACAATCTGATCTTTGGATGGAATATAATTCAAAGAAATAACAATGTTGTGTTCTCTCACGAAGTGATACTTGATGGTTATATGCTTGGTCTTGGAGTGAAACACAGGGCTCTTTGACACACTAATTGCACTGGTATTATCACAATGAATTGGGATCGGTGTAGTATATTTTACCTCCAATTCTGCAAGTGTCTGAATCATCCACAATACTTGGGTACAACAAGTGGCAGCTGCAATGTATTCAGCTTCTGTAGTTGATAAGGAAATTGAACCTTGTTTCTTGATCAACCATGATACAAGGGAATCTCCTAAGAAGAATGCACCTCCACTTGTGTTTTTCCTTTCATCCACGCAGTTATCCCAATCAACATCTGAATAGACTGATAGTTGAAGATTTGGATTCCTAGGATACCATAGGCCATAGTCCATTGTTCCTTTCAAGCATCTGAATATTCTTTTGACAGCTAATAGATGAATCTGTTTAGGTGCAGCCTAATACCTTCCTACCATTCCAACAACATGCATTATGTCTAGAAGGGATGTTGTGATGTACAATAGGCTACCTATCATAGACCTATATGAACCCTGATCAACACCAGGTGAGTCATCATCCTTGCTTAATTTGCATCCAGTGACCATAGGTGTGCTCATAGGTGTGGAATCTTCCATTTGAAACCTTTTCAACATTTATGTTAGATATTTCTCCTGAGAAAGAAATAATCCTTCAGACCTCTGAGTAATTTGCAGACCAGCGAAAAATGACAATTCCCCTATCATAGACATTTCAAATTCAAACTACAAGGCAGAAGAAAACCATTGTACTAATGAATAATTATTTCTTTTGAAGATGATGTCATATACATAGACCAACATAATGAGCAAATCATTACCCTCTATTTTTATATATAGATTGTTGTCAATGGTTCCTCTCTTGAACCCTTTGTCTTGAAGATACTTATCCAGTCTATAATACCAGGCACAAGGATCTTGTTTTAACCCATATAAGGCTTTCTTCAGCTTGCAGACAAAGTCAGGGTTATCGGACAGTTGGAAACCCTCTAGTTGTTCCATATAGACTTCTTATTTTAGATATCCATTTAGAAAAGATGACTTGACATCCATTTGATCGAATTTAAATTGTTTATGACAAGCATAGGCAAGAAACATTCTGATAGCTTCTAATCTCGCTACGGGCACAAATGTTTCATCAAAATCAAGTCCTTCTATATGAGCATATCCTTTGTAGATGAATCTAGCCTTATTTCTTACAATATTTCCTTGCTCATTCATCTTATTTTTGTAGACCCGTTTTGATCCTATTACATTTTTATTTGTTGGCCTAGGAACGAGTTCCCAAGTGTCATTCTTTTCAATCTGGTCCAGTTTCTCATTCATTTATTTTAACCAATTTATGTCTTTACTCACGTCATTAAAGTTCTTGGGTTCCACCATGGATATGAAGGCCATATGTGATTGCTCGATGTATTTGATTATCCTTCTCCTGGTTTGTGCACCTTTGTCTTTCTCACCAATTATCTGACTTTCAGGATGATTCTTTTGAGTAACTATGGAGGACGGATTTGATGTTGATTGTTGTCCCGACTCTTCTTGTCTGTATGTCTCTTCTCCATCTAATTCCTTGACCTATTCATCTTCAGTTTCAGTTGTGTCCTTTGTAGTAGACTCAATATTTCTCACCTCTCTTACTGGGATTCCTTCATCAACCTTTAAATCAATGCAATCAACTCATTTATGCAATCTTTTATCAAAGCATCTATATCCTTTACTATTGGAATCATATCCTAACAAGATGCCTTCATCAACCCTGTCATCATACTTGCCAAGGTTTTCATTATTATTATTTATGTAGAACTTACTCCCAAATACTTTTAAGTGTTTGATTGAAGCAGGTCTTCCATACCATAGTTCATAAGGTGTCTTGTCACTATGTGGTCTGAGGTGGTCTTTGTTAAGGATATGGACTGTTGTGTGTATTTCTTCTACCGAGTAATTTTGACCAATGTTCTTCTCATTCATCATTGACCTGGAAATTTGTTGAACTGTTCTATTTTTCCTGTCAACTACTCCATTTTGTTGTGGAGTTCCTAGGATTGTGTATTCTCCCTTGATCCCATGTTTATCATAGAATTCCTTGAAATCACTTGACATAAATTCTCCTCCTCTGTCTGATCTTACCACCTTTAATCTCTTACCTGTTTGATTCTTAGTTAAAGCCTTAAATATTTTAAATTTCCCAAATGCTTGTTGGCACAGGGGCAGACCTAGGGTTCAATGCTACAACATCACACCAACAAAGCCCTAACTACCGGCCCTTTCAACAACACCTACGAAGTAGATGAAGTCTCACCTGAGGTAGAGGTAGGCGTGGTTGCAAGACTCAGGTGTCTACAACCTTAGATGGGACATATATCTGTGATTGTACTACTTAGTAAAGAACTTAGCACCATCAGTTCCTCGATATATAATCATTAATCACTTCACTGATAAAATAGGGCTTCGCAACATTCACATTGTTATAACATACTTATGACTTAGCATCAATAGATAGGTCAGATATAGAAGATCAAGCACTAAGCACATTTATATGGATCAGATCTAATATTCTCACATATCATTAGCACTAAGAAGATTTATCTAATCATCTTAAATCACTTAGCAAAAGAAGACATAAACATATTAAGACAAGCACAAAGCAAGACAACGCAGTGTTTATGTGGTTCACCCCCACCCAGGGGCTACATCCACCAACTCTTACTCTATATTGTCTTCATTCAATCGGTTACAATCACAAAGCCATCAAAACCCTTACTCCACACAGGACATAAGATCTACGCAGCTCACTAGATCCTTCCCCCTTGTGTTACAACACTAATCCCTCCTCAATCTGCTACAACGTCCTGCACTTAGCTCTGAAAGTCTCTTACAGTCATGCACAAAGCACTTATAGACTCTACTCACACTTAACATACATTCACATCACATAGATGCACTATTCGAATTCTTCTTACATTGCCTATCCTTCTATTTATACATAAAAAATAGACCTAAACATGGGTAAACCCATGGGCTGACATCCCATTCCCATTACATTATCCCAAAAAACCCAAAAGGACCCAAAAGTGGGCAGAGATCCCTTGATCTCCACTTCGTCTTGCGCTCCTCCTTCGACAGGTTGTCGAAGTCCCAAAATAGGTCACTATGACCAAGAATCTCCCAAAACTTGGTCAAGGGCCAACAGGCCCCCAACACTCACCTGTGACTCATCCCGAATCAATCTGGTCTGATCATTTCTGCTTCGAAGGCCTCAAGCTTGGATCGAACTTCTTCGACCTACTACTGTGCAATGAACTCTTGTTCGGTGAACTCCTGGATCACTGCATCGTTTACTGGCCCTTCTAAGCATTGTTCTGTTGTGTTAATGACATGTTCTAGATCTACTCCTTGGCTTTCAACCTCTGTAAACAGCTGACATGCCTTATCTTGCATAGGTTGGAGCCGTTGATTAACTTCCATAACTTTTCTCTGGATCATATGGATCTGTTGTTGGGTTGTGCGTTTCTCATGAGACCTCTTCATTCTTTCTACAACTGACAGAGCTTTCAGCTGTGCCTATAGTGTGTCTGCATGTTGCTTTGCTTCCCTGAGCTATGACTCCAATGCCTGTAACTCTGGATTTTCAGTGAGTTTCTCATATGTCTAAGCACTCTGATTACTCAGCTTCTTGCACTCCAAGGCAAGAGATTTTAGTCTATCAACTGCACTATGGGCAGTTGCTTCCCATTGGTCTCTTACATCTTGAGGGGTCTCAAGCATAGTGTAGAGCTCCAAGTCTTCTATGTGCTGCTAGAGCTGTTGGACTACCTCTTCAAGTTGTGCCACCTACTGTGGAACTTTCTCTTTGGTCTTTACTTCGACGACTATCACAGAGCGAAGTTCTCTGTGAACCGTTTCCTTTACTTCAAGTTGCTCAGCGCTTCGGTCTTTACTTCGACGATTTTCATAGAGAAAAGTGCTCTTTGAACCATTTCCTTTACTTCGAGTTGCTCGGTGAGCTATTGTTCCTTGCTTTGTTGTAACTATGATTTTTCTTCATCCCACTTCGCTTGCAGAGCAATATTTTCCCATTCTATAACACTGTGTTTCTCCTCAAGGTCTTTTTGTACTTGTGCTAAATCCTAGGTGGCTTGCATTGTCTCCTCCTATGCTCGTCGAAGGCAAGATTTGACTATATCAGCGATCCAGTGGAGTTGAGATGGTTCATCTCCCAGTTTTGATGTTTCTGCTGACAAAGGCACAGTAGATACTGCGCATCTGGACTGTAGTGCCTGCTACACCCCTTGGAGCTTATCCTTAATCTGACTGGACACCTCCTCCTGCTTAGCTTCTTGCTTCTCTGCTATCTCCAACGAAGCATCATTCAGGGTTGCAATGATGAAGTCAAAGTCGTCTGAGGTGAGGTTGGTCTCAAATTTGGTCCTGATCGCTTTATCTTTCTTTCGGGATGAGGGTTTTGGTGGGGAAACCTTCATTTTCTTTGAGGGGTCCTCCTCATCTCTAGGCAGTGTAACCTCACCTTTCTTTGGTTAAAATTCTATGCCATCCATCTCTCTGCCATCTCCTCCTTGCTCTGTTGAGATAAAAGAGGTCTTCATGGATGCGCTGTCTAAATCATGGACCTCTTCGATCTTCTTTATCTTGCTAGGTCCGGTTGTATCCTGCATTTCTTCTGGGATGTCAACATCGAACATCTCTGCAAGGTTTGTTGGATCAAGGAGGTCCACCGACCATTCCTTATTAATTTCTTCCAAATCATCCTCCGTCATCTTATAGTATGATTGCAATTGTTGTTTATGTCCATCTGTGCGCATTGTGATGTAAATAAAATGACGGTCTGCGCTGAATTTCATTAAGGGTCGAAACTTGTGGAGGGTATTCGGGGTCATACGAGGCACAGACTGGATGGCTACCTTCAACTAGTTGTAATATGTATGGAACACAACATTTGACTGCCACTGTTTATTCATGTCATTCGAGTACCACATTGTACTGAACTTCACAGCCAGAGGTTCAAATGGCTCGATGTCCGGGAAGTTCACACCTTCCGGAATCTCCCATGCAATGAAAGAGATGAGGATCAATAGCCAACTGAAGTGAAATTCATACCCTTGATCATGGGCTTCCCTGCAGTCCAGTTCCAACTAGTTTACCAGGTACTGCGGCCAATTCATTTGAAGTCCTTCTGCGCACTTCTCTGCAAGGTTGACTACGAAACCAATGACTTGGGTGGGTCGATTCTTTCGCACCAACTTTCCTGCAATCAATTAGTAGGCGAGGTGTACTGTGCCACTCTGGATAGAAGCTACCTTGTAGCCTCGTGTTCCCTTCTCAACATCTCCGTAGGTGTCTCTAATCTTCTGTGCAAGAATGCAATCCATGGCTTTTCCAGGGTAGAAATCATGTGGGTCAGGGCCTTGCATGCTTATCCCTGTGATCTGATTGATCAATGTCGGATTCACTATGATACAATGGTTTAACCATAATTATCTGCCATGGTAGCAGGACAATAGTAGATTGACGCATGCATTCACTTCTTGGTGCCTTCCGAAGTGTAGGATCTTCATGACATTGAGCAATGTGGACTACACGAGGTTATGGGTCCATGATTGAGGAATTATCTTTGAATTCTTTCCTTTTGTTCTGGTAAGATATTTGTGTGGGGTGAGCATGCTATATACCTTCTTGTCATCAAGGTTGAAGTCACTAAACTTCAACACTACAATTTTATCTTGGTCGGCACAAACTGCACGTATCCCCTTTGGGAGGTACGCAGTGACCAAGGCATACTCAAAATCTCTGGGAACAATGTCTCGATTGATTGTGCCTCTTCGAGGGGTTAGATAGGTGGGTAGTATACTCATGATTAACTTAGCATTCACAAGATCATCCCTATGCTTAGTTCTCTTTTCATCAATTGGCCTGGATGG
Organism: Picea mariana; assembly: GCA_032191745.1. Lineage (NCBI taxonomy): Eukaryota > Viridiplantae > Streptophyta > Pinopsida > Pinales > Pinaceae > Picea > Picea mariana. The sequence continues at coordinate 10,069 of JASDQU011249873.1, forward strand.
ACCGGCTTGAGCAGTGGACAAAGAGGCCGACAGTCCTCTCGTCGAAGATACTTGTACACATATAGACACTCCTCTCTCCGACATGACTCTTTCAGTCATTAAGTCGAGGATAACTTCCATTACTTATTCTTGAAATGCAGTGAGCTCATCGGACATACGCACTTGGGATTAAAATTATCAGGGTTACGATGAACTTAGATACGGCACTAGAAAAAACAACAATAGCGCAATGATCACTGTATACAATTCGCTTAGTCTGTGGGATTCAAATTCTCAGTTAGAAAAAGTGTTCTTCGGGCATGGCGTGACGGGATAAGTAGGCAACTCGACAACGGTTCGCCTGTAACAAGTATGAAGCCTCATTAACTCTTGTTTTGTCTGTTATGGTGCGGTCCAATGGTCTAGTATCAAGTTGTAAATTATTTTCGACCCGTTCAGAGTGGGAGTCGAACGGATATATCAGTTCCAATGGCTATATTGCTTCGCCTTGGAAAAGTACCATGTGTCATTGTTCTGATATCCCAACGAAGTTCCAATTCTGCAAATTTTATGTCTGCGAAGTTCCCTCTGGAATCTTCTGTAACTTTTCAAACTTTTCTCTCTTCTTACTTAGCTTTCTAGCCTTCTTTCCAGTGAGCTTTGTCTTGGTAGTTTGTTTTCCATTCTGATTCTTATCTTCTATGGTCTTAGTCACTTCGTGTTGTTGAGATTCGTTCCTAGGGATCCGGGATAATACTTCTTCTTGGTCTGGAATAAGTACTTCAATCTGCTTTGGATCCTCTAATGTTCTTACAGCTTCGACATCTGGGTCACTAGTGTTAAATAGCTTCAATCTACTCTCTTGTTCTTCAATCAAGTGTGTGATCCTTTTGATCATGAAATATTTTAACTCATGTTTCTTCTACTCCAAGACTTCTTCTTCTTTCTTTCATCTGGTTTGATCTCTATCAATCCAAGTTTTTCCTGTTAACATGGTAAACGAGGAGCGGTCTTCAACAAATTGAATAATCTCAAAATCTTCCTCCGTCAAAGTTCCATTGACGGTCATAGGTATCTGAGCGAGCCTTCCACACAGGTTTACCAATTTTCCTCTAAATAACCCTAGGCCTCCTAATGAAGGAATCATAGCAAGCCTTCCTATAGCTTCCCAAGTTCTCTCTGTCATGATATTCACCTACGTTTCTTCATCTAGAACACAGTCAATGTCGAAGTCTCCTATTCTTGCTTCAAGGTTTTCCTTGTCTTTAAAGATCTTTGATAATCTAATATGTCGGTGGTCATTCAAGGTTTCTTTCATCTGTAGCAATATTTTCTCTGATTCTTCCCAGGGTTCTGCTATAGCCTATGGAGCTGCCTTAGGGTTTCCTTGATTCATATTCATTCCTTCAAGCTTAGCAATCATTCTAGGGCAATCCAACACTTCATGGTCCATAGCTTTGTAACAAAGACAACTAGGTATTCTCCCAGGGCATTCTTTAGCAAGATGTCCCAGTTTTCTGCAACTGTAATAGAGGGTTATCCTCTCTTTATCTTAAATGATCCCCAACCTCTTCTGTACTATGCACTAGGATCACAGAAGCTAACCTGCAACAAATTCTTTCTAGGATCTTGAATCCATTTGTTAGTCCAAACATTCTTTCTATGCATAGGTATAACATATCTTTCACTATTCTTATCAGATCTACTCATATCAAACCTTCTTTCATCTATTAATGGCCTAGTTTTCAAGCTAGGACATACTCTATTAAACATACCTAGATCCATACTCTAGAAACAAAAATTTCCACTTATCTTACTTCTACAGAGCACCAAGCTTCCAGATATAAAACTTTTAACTATTCTTACCTTTATCAGAGCACAGAGCTTGCAGATCTTACCTCTTTTAATAATAAATTATCACTTTTACCTTTCTTAGAGCACAAAGCTTTCAGATCTTGCTTCTTTCCTTCAGATCCGGCCTCCTTTCTTCATATCGAGTTTCCTTCCTTAGTACAGAGCTTTATAAATTGAGTAGGAAACTATGCACTAGGGCACAGATATACACACAGAGTTTTCACAATCCCCAGTCAAATCTTTGCACAGAGCTTCTTCTTCCTCAGTTCCTAGCAATCACAGTTTCAGGTCCTAGCAATGGAACCATTTGTTGGCACAGGGTCAGACCCAGGGTTCAGCGCTACAACAACGCACCAACAAAGCCCTAACTACTAGCCCTTTTGGCAACACCTGCAAAACAAATGAAGTCTCACCAGAGGTAGAGGCCAAGGTGGTTGCAAGACTCAGGTATCTGCAACCTTAGTTGGGACGGATATCTGTGATTGTAATACTTAGTAAATCACTTAGCACCATCAATTCCTCAATATATAATCATTAATCACTTCGTTGATAAAACGAGGCTTCACAACATTCACACTATTATAACGTACTTAAGCACTTAACATCAATAGATAGGTCAAATCTAGAAGATCAAGCACTGAGCACATTCATATGGATCATATCTAATATTCTCACATATCATTAGCACTAAGAATAAGCAGATCTATCTAATCATCTTAAAGCACATAGCAAAAGAAGACATAAACATATTAAGACAAGCACAAAGCAAGACAACACAGTGTTTACATGGTACACCCCCACCCTGGGGCTACGTCCAACAACTCTTCTTCTTTATTGTCTTCAATCAATCGGTTATAAGCACAAAGCCATCAAAACCCTTAATCCACATAGGAAAAAAGATATGTGTAGCTCGCTAGATCCTTCTCCCTTGCGTTATAGCACTAAGCCCTCCTAAATATGGTACAAGGTCCAGTCATGCACAAAGAACTTATAGACTCTACTCACACTTAGCATACATTCACATCACATAGATGCACTATTCAAATTCTTCTTACATTGTCTATCCTTCTATTTATACATACAAAATAGGCCTAAACATGGGTAAACCCATGGGCCGACATCCCATTCCCATTACATTATCCCAAAAAACCCAAAAGGACCCAAAAGTGGGCCGAGATACCTTGATCTTCGCTTCATCTTGCGCTCCTCCTTCGGTAGGCTTTCGAAGTCCCGAAATAGGTCACTATGACCAAGAATCTCCCAAAACTTTGTCAAGGGCCAGACATGCTTCAACTTTTTCTTTGAGAAAAGAAACCCAAGTAAGTCTGGAGTAATCATCAACAATCAACATAAAGTAGTTTTCCTTCCATATGCCTTCCTGTCTTGATGGTCCACATAAATCCATATGAACTAATTGGAGTGGTTTCTCTGTTGAAGTAGAGCTCTTGGATTTAAACTATATCCTGGTTAGCTTTCCTACTTGGCAGGGTTTACAGAAAGAGTCTTGTGGCTTTGATATTCTTGGAATATTTTTTACTTTCTCAATATTTTTGATCTTGATTAAGTGGTCAAAGTTTAGATGTCCAAGTCTCCTATGTCATAACCATCTTTCATCATGTTTGCCTAGATGACACTCTTCTTTATCTTCTTTCAGCATATATACATTATGTTTTGTCCTTATGCCTTTATCCACCACTTGTCCTGAGTTTACAGACTTTATCTTCCAATCCTTGGAAGTGAACACCACTTCACATCCTCTGTCACACATTTGACTTACACTGAGAAAATTATGTTTAGGGATGATTATAAGGATGGAAATTTATTTTAAAATGTAGAAACCTTGGCAAATCTTACTAATCCTTCATATGTAAACTATAAATGTTTGGCGATATTTTTGTAAAAATATTCAAATTTCTAATTATTTTATATAGTTTTTATAATTTTTTGGTGATTTTTAAGGTAAAATAATTTTATCCTATAGAATTTGGGAGAATCATTTTTAAAATAGTGAATCTCGTTTTTGGAAAAAACATGGAAAATTAGCCCATGAGAGAAATTTAGCCCCTAAAATCATCCCTGATTATGTTTCATCCCATCTACAAGTAGAACATCATGGGATTTTCCTTTACCATTACTCAAACTCACCATCCCTTTACCCTTGATTTTACCTGGTTCATCATTTCCAAGGGTTACATTTCCTGTTTTTCCTTTACTTATAGATAGAAACTTATCCTTGTCTCCAGTCATGTGCTTGGAACATCCATTGTCTATATACCAGGGGTCTTTTTTTTTTGAGCTGAAATTACTAGACCACATTTTTCACTATCTTTCTTTTTCCATGTGTTGGCATTTCTAGTTAAAGGGTTTATCCTTGGATCTTCCTTGTACTTCTTCAGATGGCAATTTGCAGCTTTGTGACCGAAGTTATGACAGTTATAACATTCAAGCTCATTGTTCAGTAAGTCAAAGTGATTGGTGCTACGTTGTATATTCATTGGCTGCTTAGTTTTATGTTGTAAAGATTGTTTATTTCTTGACCTCCTCAGTTGCATGTCTCTAAACTTAATTTGACAATTCACAGTCTTATGACCAAAATTAGAACAGTAAAAATAGTAACCATGGAAGAAACTTTGGTACCTGAAGGATGGCCTTCTTCTTGGAATTTGTTGCTCCATATTCTAATCTCTTTGTTTTTTATCAGGGATCATCTTGTCTTTATTAGCTTTTGATGATAGAGTACTCTCATGGTCTGATTGTCTGCTGACTTGGAACTTGATCATATTTACTAGCTCTTTACTTTTTGGTTGTTTTTTTCTTGAACCATTTACATAAACTAAACCATTCTTCAACAAAGGAGATCTTTGTTTTCTCAGAATGTCGTTTAGTTCTGTTGTGGCTTTAATGCTTGGAAGATATTGGAGATACAATGTTTTAAACTTCTCCATCTCTTTTCTGGTTTTTACTACCTCTTCTTCCAAGGCTTCACATTTTGCCTTCTTTTCTGATAACTGTTGTTTCAGAATGTCCTCTATTTTCTTTGCCTCTTCTAATTCCACTTTTAGCAGGGAAAAGTCTTCATCATGTTCTTTATTGTCTTTCTCAAACTGTATCAGCAATTGTTTTTTCTTTTTCTTCTTAGATCCGAGTCTAGAAATTTATTCTAGAGCAATGATTGTTCTCCTTCCAAATCAACCACAACTTCTTCATCGTCAACATCACTTCCTGTGATTTTATTATCATAATCCTCTTTGGCCATAACCATAAAGTCATTAACCTTATATTCATAGGAAGAGTCATTATCTGTGTCTTCTAAAGAGTCGTCATTGTTTACACATAAACTTTTCTTTTTACCAAATCTCTTGGGTTTGTACTTCTTTTGACCTTCAGAATTCTAATCCCGCTTCTTGTGTGGACACTTAGATGCAAAGTGACCTATCTTTCCACAGTTAAAAAATTTGAAGGGAAATTTTCCTTGGTACTTTCCTGGTCCTTTCTTTAGTCTTCTCACAAATTTTGCTTCAATTTCATCAGGCTCATAATCCTCATTCTTATATTCTTTAAATGATGCTTCTCTAGAGGTGGGTTTATCTTTACCTATCCTCATTTCATAGGCAGTCAAAGTTCCTAGGAGTTGGTCAATAGACAAAGCTTTTTGATCATTAATTTCTTCTATAGCATAGACCTTTGGGTTGAACCTATCTGGCAAAGATCTCAAAATTGTTTGAACTAAAGAGACATCCTCAATTTTTTCAACAAGTCCTATAATTGCATTTGCTTGTTCTTCAACTCTCAGAAAGTACTTCCCAATAGTTTCATCCTCTTTCATCTTAAGTTGTTCAAACTGTAATCTATAGGTTTGAATCTTGGCATCCTTTACCCTCTCATTACCTTCATAATTGTTAATGAGTTTGTCCCTCATTTCATTGGAAGATTCTAAGTGCATAACTTTTACAAATTCTATTTTTGCAAGCCCACTCAAAATAACATTCATAGCCTTAGCATTGAAGTTGAATTCTAGCTTGTCATCCTTAGAAGCTAGTACAATTGGCTTTACATAACTAGTCTCTACCATATCCCAGACATCTGCACCTAAAGCCATTATGTAGGTTCTCATCCTAACTTTCCATAAGGAAATTTTTTTCCGTTGAATAGGGGGGACTTATTGGTTGAAGTTCCTTCATGGCTAGTCATGTTTAAGCTCTAGGATCTACCCTTAGATAAAAGGAACCGACTCTGATACCAATTGTTGGACAACTGAGAGGGGGGTTGAATCAGTTGTTATTGTGCTTAAAAAATTATGCATATTTTGAATTCTTTACAGAACACTCAATGACAATCACAATAATGCAGGGAAGTAAGAAATATAAAATTCAACATCAATCACACACATGAAATATACAGAGACAGATATTTCCTGAGGAAACCCATAAAGGGAAAAAACACTTCTTCTTGATATGATAAGTAATCCTTATGATCTGTACATTATCATTCTTATGAGCTCCAACTCCTCTTGAGGCTACAACCT
>JASDQU011249874.1:3464-25295 GCA_032191745.1 Picea mariana
CAAAAGGGTAGAAGAAATATTGAGGAATCAAATAAATAAAAAGAAAGAGTCATGTCATAAGTTAGAAGCTGAAGTTGTTGATATTAGAAAGAAAGTAGAGAAGTCAAAAAAATTCTTGAATAGCTCACTAATCTTGAATGAGATCTTGGAAAGTCAAATATCACCAAATGATAAATCAGGTCTTGGATATAAGAGAGAATCTACACATGCTACAGCAAGCACCTCAAAGAATCATGAGGTAAGTCCCTCACTCTCAAAGGATGAAGATAATGTTGCAAGTCAACCATCTACACAAAGGAAGCAACGTTTCAAAATAACAAATAAAGAAGCCATCTTTACACCTCAAAGAAGAAGGACAACAAATCAAAGGTATGAAAGTGTTTTTCATGGTCAATGTTATTCATGTAATGAATATGGTCACAAAGCTTTGGAATGCAAATCTTATGCAAGGAGAAATAATGGGATATTTCATAACACCATAAGGTGTTGGATATATGATCAAGTAGGACACATTGATGTTCATTGTCACAACATGAGATGCTACAGATGTATTGGATTTGGCCACAAATCCCACGATTGCTGGAACACAGGAAGAAAGTCCATGATGAGGAATTCACATAGCATGACTAGAAGAAGGAATGAAGTAAGTAAGGGACACATCTTTGAAAATATGGAATCTTATAGCTCAAGTTCTGAGAATTAGAGACACCTTCAGAAGTGGGTTAAAAAGACTAAACAACCAGAGCAGAATGAAAGCCTTAAAGGAAGCTAAAGTGTGCCATCTATTGAAGCATACATGGGTGACAGTGGTAACAATCGTGTACATACGCAGGATGACCTTGAATAGTTCGCATACATACATGAGTTTTCTGTGCAGTAGGACACGTATGTGTGGTAAAGCCTTGGGAAAAGGCCTATGCACATGGGTTGTAGCTTGATGTGACGATATAAATTTGTATTGCAGGGTCTAACATAGTTTGTTGCAGGTTTTGATATTGTTTGCTGCAGTTTTTTATGATTACATATTGGATTATGTATGGTGATCATATATATTGTAAGGCTATGTTGGATGCATGGCACTAACCCATGAGTATGGATTGAGGCATTTTCTATTGAAGAACAATGCTGGTTATGACAATGAAGTTATGGTACCTTGGTTATGTGATATATCATGATGATGCTAACTAGATATGTGATTGATCTATTGAAGCACACTACTAGTACATGTATTGTTGGAAGCTTAGTATTTGTTGTGGTGGTTGGAGGATTAAGGGCGATCTTTTGGGGTACATGGATGGTACATATTTGACTTTCATTGATATATCTTATGATGTATTATTAGAATCATATTTGTTGGATGTCTTGGTGCATGCATTTGGAATATGGATGGGTGACATATTGGGACATGTAGTTGCTGAGTTGATGAGGTGATCATGTTGTACATCATTGATGAGTCACAACTTGATTTATAGTTAATGCATGATTGGTACATTGGTAGAGACACCTACTAGCAGTTTGATTGGCACACATTTTTTTGGATTTGGCATACATGTATGAGGATTCATCTTGTTGTGGGATTGGTGCATGGTTGGTATACTTTCTCGGTACAAATGGTGATACAGGTCGATGTATAGGTTTGGTAAACTCATAGATGGTATATGATTGGATGATGAGTACTTGGATACAAGTACACCATTAGTACTACTTGATTATCATATACTTTGGTACATGAGACATTTGATGATTGTGACACTTAGTTCATGGTGGAGACATATCATGAGTGAAATGACACTTGTTTTCCATGTTGGTAGATGCATTGGTTGGCATATTGGTAGATGCACATGTTGGCATGTTTATGGAGGCATATGATTGGTATACTATTTTCACATGTTTTGGTACATGATGTATTTTTTCATTCATTGACATATATTTTGCTTCATGATGTTTGGTATGGCATGAGTTTGATGCATGAACAGGTCTAAGGATCGTCATGTGGTAGCATATTTTTCATCTTGTAGAGAAGATAGGGGGATACATACCCATAGGGGGAGTCATTTTTCTTCCCATTATTCTAGGAGGATATATTTATCAAATGCATGTTAGGAAAGAGCCCTATATTTGAAGAAAGAGCACATAGGCATAATTCCAGAGGGAGCGATGGTCACAGAGGGAGCATAAGCGATGTAGCTTCAACATTACATCAAAGGGATAACCCTTGTTCAAACAGGGGAGAGATTACTCAGAGGAAGATCAAAATCATTCAGGTAGGGGCAACAGCCCCAAGGAGAGTTCAAGCAGGGGGAGAAACCCCAAGAAGAGGAGAATGATCCTTTTTCATTGATGTCAAAGGGGGAGAGATAGTCACATTGATGTGATTGATGATTATTGATGTGGATAGATAGTCACATGGATGCAATTGATGACTATTGATGTAGAACATGCCTTTTCTACATGTTTGCATCAATTATTGGTGTTGACATCAATGTTGCTATTTCCATCAATGCCAAAGGGGGAGATTGTTGGATCATGTTGTCATTGATGCCAAATGTTTAATTAATTGATGTCAAAGGATTGATGTCAAGTGATGGATTGATGTCAAGTGATTCATTGATGTCAAGAGATTGATTGTTTGATTGATGCCAAAGGATGATTCATTGATTGTTGTAAAAGGATGAATGTCAAGGAATTGATTGATGCCAAAGGATGATTGAATGATGAAAAAGGTCAAAGGTTTGATGCAAAATGATTGATGTTGTTTGATGTAAGGATGAATCATTATTGTCTTATCATGGTTTATAAGGTGCACAAATGGATGAACTCCAAAGTGGTCCCCTTATGGTGAAATCCCTCACGGGAAGACACTTTATGGTTGAGCTATCCTAGAAGTATGGTTGGAGAACCCACGCTTATATGTATAATAATGAGATGAATATCAATGAAGATGTTGGTGAAACTATCCTATATGGATAGTGCTTGTCATGCCATTTCTGGTGGTATGTGGAATATCACATAACTCTTCATGGTTTGAGAGTTATGTCCCTACGAAGATGAAGGACCCTCATATGTAGGCTTGAAGCCCCAAAAGGTCAAAGAAGTCAAAGTGCTTGAAAGGAAGAAATTATTATTTAAATGGTAAAGAAAAGAGACAAATTCAAGGAGGAATATTTAAATGATAAAGTAATGGAGAAATTCTAATTATGGAAAGTGGTTAACCCTAAAATGAGGAAAATGGGTTAAGTGACCTATAAGATGCTTCTAAGGAAGCTATTTGGAGAAGTATACATAAGAGGCAAGGATCTCTTGTTAAATGAATGTTTGGTGAGTATCTCTTGAGAATGTATTGAAGATATATTCTGAGAGAGAGTGTGTGTATGGAGGATCTCATGGACACATCAAAGTTTCAGCAAGTCTAAGATCATGACAGAAAAAGTCTCAAAAGTTCAGAAACCCTAGTTTCTAAGGTATACGCGGGTTGTAGTGAGACATGTTGCATAGATACACAGGTTGTATGAAGACAGGGTGCATACAGTGGATGAAGTCATGAAGAGTGGTGTGTGAGATGATGACAGGCTCTTGAAGACTAAAGCAGGTTCCAGATTTGCATTCTATGGGGTCAGATCTGCCACTGAGACTCTGATATGGTTACATTATTGTCTTGATGGATGCTCCTTCTTGTTGTGTGGTGAATTCTTAAGGAATTATTGGTATGGATTTTATGATGTGTTTTTTCTTGGTTGAGTGAGAAACACTCTTATGATTCAGTGCTGATATGATTGCTATAGTATGTTGATTTCTTATACATGATTGAGTATCATTCATAGTGTGTTGTTGAGGAGAATGAGTAAGTTGTTGGAGAGCTTGGATGTGTTGTGATTGGTTATGGATCAGATGGGACAGTGAAAGACAGAAGAGAATGTGATTGAAGGTTATAGATGATCTTACTACAGCGTGAAGAGAAAACCCTAAGAGCTCAGAAGTGATACGTAGGTTGTAGTATAGACTCATCGCATACATACGTGAGTTGTACTACTGGTAGGGTGCGTCCATATGTGTGTTGCACTACCGATAGTTTGCGTACCTATTGACATATTGATATCTGTTGAGGATTGTTTCCCCATCTAAGTTGGTTCTAAGGGTGTAAGTCGAGTCTTGCATTATAGATCTTGTGCTCTTGTAGATTTGTACTATATTTAGTTGTTGTTGATAAACCCAAGGATTGTTGTCTGTAATAAAAAGAAAATTGTACATACATCTTGTGTTCTTTGTGTTCCTTGTGGTGATGATTTGTTGATGATATATTGTTGATATATGTTGTTGATATATGTTGACATTTAGCTGTTTATAAATGACAACAATAAGTAATGAGTAAGTGGTGATTGCTAACTAATGAGTTTTGTGTAAGAGGGAAGTTTTGGGAAAAAGAGCCCTACACTATTGACCCCCCCCCTCTCAGTGTATTCGGTGTGTCCAACATTAAGTTCAGTGTATATTTCACCTTTCATAAACTCAATATGTACTTAATCGGGTAGTCTTTTGGTTACTTGAATTAATGATGGTTCCTCTTTTTCTTTGAACAAGGAACCCATCATATTCCATTCATATACATCCACCCTTTACATGATGTTGAGCTTCTTTCTTATGCAGATCTAGGTGACATTGTACATGTAGAAGTATTATTCCTTTGTTACATCAACATTTTACTTGTTAATTTCTTTCAAATTATTTTAAAATCATACTATTAATTCATACTTATGAAAATTCCCTTTCTTCTGGGTCGAATTCTCATCAATTGAAGGGCTTCGCAGATCGAATATCGTGAAAGGTAATTAGGTTCCTGAATTGTAATATCGGAGGAATAGTTTAATGGAAACCCCTTGCATGATTTCTCTACATCCTATTTATCACTATCACAATTGGCTCGGAATGTCTATATATCATTCTAATATAATTATAAACACATACTATGAACATACATATATAATTTTTTTAGATTCCAAGTATATTTTTTTCATCCCATGCATACATATTTTGCGGCTATGATTGAATAATTTTCTCTTATGCTTACTATGTGAATGTTTTCCATTGTTAACTGTATGATTACTTTCCATTGATATTACCATATAATTACTCTCCATTGTTGTTACTGTATAACCGATTGTAATTTTTAATAGACTTACAATACCTCATTTAAAACAATTGTGGATGGTCTAATGTGCATAGTTAGAAAATATAAATAATTCAAGTTCTAGATATGGATTCTATATCAACCTTTAATTCAGGTAATGGCCATTATGGTACATACAACTTCAATGTATTGAAACTAAAAGCATAGAGATATTTATCTAAGCTATTTCATCATAAGACAATTGTAATAACAACAACATAGACATTTAAGTTTAACAAATTGAAATGAAAAACCTAGAATACGGAAGGAAAAGTCAAGTTCCAACCAACCGTAGAATGAATCAGCCAATTCACTTGATCCAATCAACCCCAAGCCTGATCATGAATCCATGAGGGCGAACTAATCTCCATGTTTCAACACTCCTCTTATTCTTGACAATTTCCTAACACATATAGTTCTCACACAACAACTCTTTTTTTCTCTGTTCTCTACAAAAAGAAATATTTTTTAGCTATTTCCTTTCTTTCACATATTAAGTAGCATCATGCCTCCTCACACATGTGTTCTTATATTTATTTGTTTCCCAGGTATTATTCTTCCCCAACTCTTTTCCCTCCTTGGGAGTTTTTGTAGCTTGGGAAATCCGTGATTTCTAGGGTGTGTCCATCACTAAAATGGACTTCAGACACTTTTCCTTTCCTACCCAAGGTCAAATTTTGTAACGAATCCATTGTTATCCTATAATCCTCTATATTATTAACTCTACATTCAGAAATATTACCATACAAGGATGATTTTAAGTTTGTTCAATAATTAAAGTTGCATAGGAGCCTATAATCACTTTGAAGGAAAATATTCAACTTTACTACTTAAAATTATTAATTCTATTGAAAATGGAATTATTATTATGAGACCAATGTTATTGCGTATCATATCCCAACAAGCCTGAGGATCGACCTTAAACATCATCACTTTAGAATGATTGTTATATTACACGTGATAATAAGATCGAAATATAAGGACTTCATAATATTTTGTAATAGTAACCTTACTTTATCATGTTGTACCGATGAAAGTTTTACGTGATAATAATAATATCAAAATATAAGGACTTCATAATAATTCTACAATAAAGTTTTTTAGAAAGGTGATTAAAGATAGGATAGGATGAAAAATGTTAATCGGTCTCCTTGCCCCGACTCTATACTGAAGAGTATAGATACAAGTAAGAATGATTTAACTAGAAAATTATGAGCGTAAACAATTTCCTCAGCAAGAAAATGGTAGGTAAACCTCCCCTGGAGACATGTGTCAATTGAAACTAAAGTTCCCATAAACATTCATTAAGAGTTAATAAAATATCAAGGTTTTAACCATAGTTATATCTATTCATAAATTTCTAGAGTCGTCACCTTTGTAAGGAATCCAATTAAAGGATCCCTATATATTTTATAAAATCTGAATTGGAAATTTACTAACGTTCCAAATAGACAGGTGACATCTGTCACCAAAACTTGGAAGGATCCTCCAAAACGTGTAGGTTAAACATAACTATCAGTTCAAAACCGAAACAAAGAATTAATCTCTGACAAGAATTCTAGTCTTGACTGAAGATAAGAGAAACATAACTCGCTCATGAATAAAGCCAGCTATTCAAATCAACAAGAAAAAGGAACAAGGGTGAAACAACATCTTAGTGCAAACATTGTCACATGACGAGCTTAAAAAGATAAATCTCGTCGACTAGTGTAATATCGGTCTTCAAGTTAAAAATAGAGGATATTTGTTGCATATGTCTACCATATATGAGGTGTACAATGTCAAGCAACTTAGGATTCCACTTCACAAATTCTAAGACTAGATTACGAGAAGAGATAACATGGAGCAAAATTTTTATAACCAATATCTCCAAGAAAAAAACAAAACCTACAAATAAATTCCATTTGTTATTAATATTGTGCATAAAATAATATTGTTTAATTGATCTTGTAAGGAAAAGTCTCGATCTAGTTCATTTTATGCAATTTATTAATCCATAACCAATTAATTCATTTTCAATAGTGCATCAATATATAACACAGACTTGCATTGAACAACGGGTTTTGAGAATAATTTATGCGACCCACATATTTCAACAGTTCATGCATAACATACAGTTTATAAATCTATATAGAAAAAATTACTTAAGTTACATCAAACTAATTCTAGATGTATATAACCATGTCGAATTTAAGGAATGTAACTTGCACCTGAATTCAATGGAATTTTTGCAATACATTTATAAAATCATAAATAATTTTTTTCTTCTCTTATGTTACAACTGTGCACTTGAAATCAAATATAATTTCATTATAAAAATACCGTGACCCGAAGGAAAATTTAGTAGATGATGATCTACAACTGAAAACAGTTGCAACATCCTCCTTTCCACTTTCCAATCCAATGACTTCATTGGTACCTCCCAGCCAACACTAGGGGTACTATTCTTCCCTCATAGCCCCCCGAGATGCAAAGGGGACAAGCACATGAAACTAGTAACAATAGCAACATAATATTTCCTTTTGAGGAAGAGCTTCCACTCTCTTCTAGCTTGGAATCCCAAATCTCACAAGTAAAACACAGTCAAACAAAAAATTAGCAGCATAACAGTACCAAGAAAAGTGAGACCCTTATCTCTTTTACCCCATTTCTTTTATAGGTAAAATATCAATGAAACTTGTCCACATGCACAAGTAACTCAACATTTTAATTATTTAATTATTTATTATTCACTCACACACTTGTCTCACTCTCCCCAAGTTTGTACAAGTAATTACCCTATTTTAATTAAAAATCCATTTTCCCTCACATTCCCCAATGTGTTCCTATTTTTTCTCTTAGTTGTCCCTTTATTCCCCAATTTGTCATTTAATGAGTGTCCCCTAACTAGATATTAGTTAGAGTTGTATTATGAGTCTTCTTTTAGTTAGACTTAGTGGTAGTTTGACTCAATATGCTATTCTATGTGTACACCTATTCTCTCATATTATTATTTCTTTCTATCTTAAAAATCCATTTTATTAATTTCATGCACACATGTGCATCTTATCCAAGATTTAAATTTTATTCCCCTTTTTCCTAGAGTTTGATTATATTCTCAAATATTTTAACTTGTGTCATAATTTAATTAGTCCTTTATTTAAATTTAGACTTAGACTTAGTCTTAGACTAGGCTTAGACTCTTGTTAGGCTTCTAAGTTTATAATTTACTGACTAATTAATTATTTTATTTTAACAAGGTATAAACATTTTAATTTTTTCCAGGCCACCTACATTTATTGACTCATGTTTTAATTTCGCAATGTTGCCTTCAAGACGCACCTCCATGCTCCAAGGGTGTCCCTCACCTTTGATTGGTTTTGGATGTTTTTTCGATCCTTGGAGTCAACACTCCATTCGGTTGACCTTGTGAGAGACTAAGGGCTTATAAGGAATAAAGATTCCACCTTATTGTGTGCCCCTTAGATTTCCTCATGAGTGGTTGTCTCAGTCTACCTCACAGCATCGTGTACCTATTGAACTAGGTAATCGTTAACCTATAGTTTAGGTCATGTAGAGAGCGCTAGTAGGCAGTGATAGGGATACTGCCACACCTATCCCTCAATTTTTTTATTCTTTTGCATGGCCCCTTTACTCCTTATGTGATTCAAATTAGGAAGCATCTTCAAGCTTGCATCCACTGACAAAAACAATGGAATAAATCCATATACATAAATCATACTGTAATCAATCATATATCACATGTGCGTAAAATGAAATACTCAATAAAAATACAATCCACTCCCTGACTCAATATGGAGTCCAAGGAAGTCCATTAATTCCATCAACATCCATAACCTGTCATGTGTCTCGTTCACTTAGGAAAACTTCTCAATAATATATGTCAATACATATACATTTGAGGTAACAATGAATCACAATACATCATCGACATCATATAAAAATCATAATCGAAATGAAATCGTAATGTACTATATCTGGATCACTTGCACGCAAGTGTCCTCAAAGAATAAGTCAATATAAGTGTGATCAATAGTATGGGATGTTACATGCACCCCCTATTGTTTTAAAATTTTTCCAAAAGTTTGTTCAGTATATAAATGTAAGTAAATAAATTTATCTGACATAGATCTAAATATCTAATCTATCAAACAAATAGGGAAATTGTTGACGCATCTTATATGTGTCCTCCCATGTAGCCGAGTGTGGACTATAATGGTCCCACTATACCTTGACCTGATCGACTATTCCATGTTGTAGTTGTCGATTGTGATGGTCTAGAATGCGTATTGGATCCACCATGAGAGCACCCTCATCCGAAACCTGCAAATAACTCATGTCAATAACATGTGATGGATCACTAATATAATGTCGTAAAATAGATACATGAAATACATTGTGCATGTGCCTCAAATAATAAGGAAAGGCTATTTGATAATCCATGGGTCCTTTCTTTTCCACAACCTCAAAAGGTCCCACAAACATAGGAGAGATTTTGGCACCCTTTCCAAACTTAATCAAACTCTTGTGCGGTTTTACCCATAAGAAAACTATGTCACCAACCTCATAACTAGGATCAATGCAATGTGCATAATAATAACTCTTATGTCAATCTTATGCCTCTTTAATCCTTTGTCTTATCAATTTCAATTGTTCTTCCATTTCTTGGATCACTTCTTGTCCCAATAGGACCCTATCCTCAAGTCGATCCCAACTCAATGACATATGACACGGTCACGCGTAAAGAAACTCAAACAGTGCCATCTTAATTGTACTCTGGTATTTGTTGTTGTATGCAAACTCTACCAACGTAAATAATTATTCCCAATGTTTTTGTTTATCCATTACATACATACCCAACATATCCTCCAAAATCTAGTTCATTCTTTTTGTTTTTCTATGTGTCTCTGTGTGATATGTTGTACTAAAATTCAGTTGTGTTCTGAAGGCCTCTTGGAAGTTGGTCCAAAACCATCCTTTAAACACTAATCCACGATCAGATATGATCTTTCTTGGTACTCCGTGTAGCCTCACAATATCTCTAACAAAAACTCTATCTGGATCTGGCACCTAATACATCGTACACACTAGAATAAAGTGTGCTCTCTTCGTCATAGAGTCAACTACCACAAAACTTGAATCCTGTCTCCTTGCCGTCAGTGGAAATCCAACAATAAAATCCATCAAAATGACCTCCCATTTTGATTCAACAATACCATGTGGCTGTAACAATCCTACTGGATGTCTATGTTTAACCTTCACTTGTCGACATTTTATCCATCCCGCAACATAATTAACTATGTCCTCTTTCATTCCTTTCTAGAAGAATAAAGGCTTAAGGTTTTCCTTCATCTTCGTGAATCCTGGATGAGCCAAGTAAACTTCTCAATGAGCTTCGCTTAATATCAAAATTCTTAATTCTTCGTTAGGTGGTACATAAATTCTATTGTTATATATCAACGATCCATCGCTATCCAATGAATAACCTTCAAACTTCGGTACCATCATGTTATTTTTTCCAATATTATCCTTAACTTCTTTGTACCATTCATCGTCTATATGTAAGGTTCAAATTTTTTCTTGAAGATTCATCTTAAGAGGTATTATCAAGAATATGTGTGGTCTCTGACTCAATGAATCTGCTACTCTGTTCACCATCCCCTTAATGTAAGTAATCTCAAAATTTATTCTCTTTGTATTTTTGACCAACGCTTTTGTCACACGTTCAGGTCACTCAACATAAAAATAAGTTGCAATCCAAAATGATCTATCTTTTATTCAATTTTTTTTTCAATCAAATAATATCTCCAAAATCGTAAGGCATATATGATTACCAATAACTCCAAGTCATGCGTTGTGTATTTTTCCTCATGCCTTCTCAATTTCCCTGAAATGTAAGTGATCACTCGACCTTATTGCATCGAAAAATTTCCTAAACCTTCCTTGGATGCATTCATGCATACCAAGAATTTTTTTCCATGTTAGTGACCTTCAATATCGATGTTTTCGTCAACATCTCCTTAATATTTTGAAATTCTTCGCCACATTTGTTTGTCCATATGAACTTCTTGTTTTTCTTCTATTCCGTGATTGGATTTTCTATCTTCGAAAAACCTTCGGCAAATCGCCAGTAAGATCCTTCTAAACCCACAAATCTATGTAATCCTTGTACCTTTGTCGGAGTTGGCCATTCCATAATAATCTCTACTTTCGCTGGATCCACAATGATACCTTCTCCAGATATAATATGTCCCGATTAATGAATCTTTGATTGGTAAAAAGAACATTTTGAAAGTTTCCCATACAATTTGATTTATCTTAAATAATGTAAAACCATTATTAGGTGTTCTCCATTCTCTTCTTTCATCTGATAATAAATCAGCAATGAATACTTGAACATACTTTTCCAAGTATTCACGTAATACCCCATTCATCAAACTCATAAATACACCCAGGGAATTTGTCAATCCAAACGGTAAAACGATGAACTCATTGTGTTTGAATCTCGTCTTAAATGCGGTCTTAGCGATATATTACTCTTTAATCTATAACTAATGATACCTTGATCTCAAGTCGATATTATAAAATACAGTTTATCCCTTCATCTAATCAAATAAATCGCCAATCCTTGGCAACAGATATTGGTTCTTGATCGTAGCCTTGTTCAATTGATGGTAGTCAATACAAATTCTACACGATCCATCCTTCTTTCTAACAAAGATCATTGGTGCACCCCAATGTTACACACTTCGATGTAAAAGTCCCAAGTCTAACAATTCCTTTAGTTGCATTTTCAACTCCTGCAATTCAGATTTTGACACATGGTAGGGATTTCTTGCAATAGGTTCAATTCTAGGTTTCATATCTATGGTAAAATCCAATTCTCTTTCTAGTGGCAAACCTCGTAATTATTCAGGAAATACATCAAGAAACTCTTTTACTATAGGAAGGTTTTTTAATCCTTCTTCTTCATCCTTTTTTGTTTATCGCTAAGATTTCATATAACTTGCATCGCTTGCGCATACTCTTTTTCAATTGTAGGGAATAAATAAACCTTAAGGAAACTCCCCGGTTTCTTCCTACGATTACTCTACTATGTTCCAAATCATTCGTCAAACTTAATTGTTTTATCTTACAATTAAGTATCACATCATGTGATACCAACCACTCCATGCATGTCACTATGGCATAAGATTCTAAGATCATGACATATAGGATGGCCTTTGTGACAAAATAACCCAAGTTAATGCTACAGTCCATAACCTTTCCTCCAACTTTTTGTTTGGCACCTGACTCAATTTCTACATATCTGAACTCGTCCTACTCAACTACCTTTACCTTAATTCTCTTACACGTTTCACTTGAAATAAATCTCTCTATAGCACCTGGATCTATCAAAATACTAAAAGTTTGATCGATGATCGTACCTGACATCTCAAGCACAATGGACGGGTGCTCGGCCTGGCAGTTGTTCACCACCACATGTATCCTGTGGGCCTTTCCCAAATCTCAAACTATAGTGGGTCCTGATGATCCAACCACTTTGGCCTTATCAATTGGACAATCGCATTGGTAATGTGCCTCTCCATATGTCCAACATCCAGTCATCGGTCCAGTGCTCCTAGTCCCTGAAGTAGAAGTTGTTGGCCTAACAATCTGTGATCTTGGTATTTTCTGCGAAACATGCCTAAATTGTTGTTGTTGTTGCTACTACTATGGTTCTCTGTAAGAACTCCTCCTCTAAGAAGTCTTTCATCAAAGTGGCAAGAAAATAGGTCCTCTAGGTGTATCTTGATGCCCAAAAGTCTGTCTGGCTGATGTTTGATGTTGTTGTGCTCCTGATGTTTTTTTTCCAGTCTGTCTAGAAGGATTCCTTCCCTAACCTACACTTTTCAGTTCTTCCTCAACTATGAGGGCCTTATGAACTTCATCATGCAACTTCTAAGGAATTAGTATCCTCACCTTCACACAGATGTTGAAGTTAAGTCCCAACGCAAACTTGTTTATGTTTAAATTATTTGTGTTCAGGTTTGGAGCATACCTAAGTAGCTCCATGAACCTGTCCTCATACTCTAGCACCGTACAAATACCTTGTCGTACGACATTGAACTCATTAATATGGCTCTCAATGAATTCATCAGACCAGTACCTCTCCTGGAATCATTCCTCAAAAAATTCACATGAAACATCTTCCATGACCATATTTAGTTGAGGTAGGAGTGTATTCCACCATAGTAGAGAACTACCTTTCAGTTGAAAGACTTCCATGCAGAATTTCATGTTGGAGGTGTAATCACAAAGTGCGAATCACATCGCCATGTTCTCCAACCATGCCTCGGTAGCTAAGTCATCTGTGGCACCCTATAACTTGAAAAACATAACCTTCTCGAGTTCTTTGTGTATACTACTACTACCATTTGGATCACGCTATGAACCCCCATTGGGAACAAATGTTATGCCCTCATATTGATCCAGGTGGTTGATCAATGCCTATGACATCCTTTAGAAGGATCTCATCATACCTACCACATATCCCACAATAACTTGCTCCTACTCAGTAGTCTTCTCATCTCACTGATTGTTAGATCCCTCTAGCATGGATACTATCATAGGAGGAACACCTCTTCATCCCACACCACAATGTCTACTTCCCCTGCATCCTCTAACCATCATTACCTACACATACAATTTTAAGATTAATTATTGATCAATCTTTAATCATTTAATTTAACATAGTGGAAGGCGTAATGGGTCCCTTGTCGCAGGGTTGAACCCCATCTTATACCATTGTAACGACCCCTCCATTACAACATAAAAGTAAGTGAGTACCATAGTGGTAATTATTTTATTTTTTTTAAACATCAATGAGGATAGGTGTTATGCTAAATAACATACATCAAAATTTACACATCAATTTTCATCAATATCACTACACAACAAGACTCATACACAACATCACTGATAATCAAAGATCTACCATATCAACAATATAACAAAAAATTCTACCCTCCCAACCTACCCTACAAGGGTAGGACCTTCAAGTCACATAATCAACGCTCAAGTCCAGGATTCATCCTATTGATTCTTACCATCTAAGGTTTCAGGACTATATAGTGTTCTAAGGAACATGAAGGTATCTACTCCCATAACCAACTCAATCCTAGACTCTGGACTAAATTCAATGGAAAGGTACTTAATCATAAAGAAATTAAATTCATACAGTAACTGTTAGGACCATCTATAATCATCACCAATGTAAAAAAATAGAATCAAGTAAACTCTTTTTTATATACATATATATTTTCAATAACAAAATACTACATTTTTCTCCTCAAAACTAAAGTAAGTAATCTTATCAATTATTATACCTAGTATCGATGTTAGCTTCACTCTGGTTTTTGTCACTAATAAAAATGCCAACAATCACATTACATGACTAACTATATTTTGACCAATGGCAAGGTTATATTAATATAAAACAACTTTATTGTATACTACCCAAAACATTTAACCTCCAAAATTATGAGACAACCAAAAGGTGATTTCACTTCAACAATCCAACAGATATTTTTAAAAGAAATACTATATCTTAATATACTTGATTCATTTATAGTGCATATATTTTGAAGTAGCATATTTAAAAAAAAAAAAAAAAAAAAAAAACTCAATATGACTTTACGAGTCAACACAATCATTACTTTTGATCAATAATTGAACTTAGATCATGCACCATTTCATTAATAAGTAATAAATGATATAGAACAAAATTAAGGGCACCATACCATTAATTCCTTAGCAACAATGTTAATCACAATGGAATTTATACACAAAATTAAGTCTAGAGATGCAAAGAGGAGACTTATCATTACTAAATATTAACTTAACGCCTTCACTATAATGATTGTGGTCATGATAATGTAAGGCAAAAACATAACACATATTACATAATTCAAGAATTACAATCTAAAATTTCCAAGTATCATATAATCCTTTATATTAGTAACTCCAGATTCATGGATATTACCATACACAGATGATTTTAAGTTTATTCAATAATTAAAGTTCGCTAGGAGCCTATAGTCACTTTGAAGGAAAGTCTTCAACTTTAATACTTAAAATTCTCAATTATACCAAAGATGGAATTATTATTATGAGACCAACATTATTTCATATCATAGCCCAACAAGTCTGAGGATCGACCTTAAACATCATCACTTTAGAATGATCGTTATGTTAAATGCGATAATAAAATCAAAATACAAGGACTTCATAATATTCTATAATATTAACCTTACGTTATCATGTTGTTCCGATGAAATTTTTAAGCGATAATAACAATATCAAAATATAAGGACTTCATAATAATTTTGCAATAAAAAATTTTAGAAAGGTGATTAATGATAAAATAGGATGAAAAGGTTAATCGTTCTCCTCACCCCAACTCTGTACTGAAGAGTATCGATATAAGTAAGAATGAGCTGACTCAAAAATTATGAGCATAAGCAATGTCCTGAGTAAGAAAATATTATATCAACCTCCCCTGGAGACACCTGTCAACTGAAACTAAAGTGCCCATAGACATTTGTTAAGTTTTAATAAAATATCGAGGTTTAACAACAATTATATCTATTCATAAATTTTTGGAATCGGCACCTTCGTAAGGACTCCAATTAAAGGATCCCTATATCTTTTACTAAAATCCAAATTGGAAATTTACTAACGTTCCAAAGAGACATGTGACATCTGTCATCGAATTTCGGAAGGATCCTCCAAAACATGTAGGTTAAACATAACTATCAGTTCAGAACCAGAACAGAGAATTAATTTTTGACAAGAATTCCAATCTTGACTAATGATAAGAGACACATAAGTCGCTCACAAATAAATCTAGCTATTCAAATTGACAAGCAAAGGGAAAAAGGGTGAAACAACATCTAAGTGTAAAAACTCTCACGTGTTGAGCTTAAAAAGATAAATCTCATTGACTAGTGTAATATCATTCTTCAAGTTAAAAATAGAGGATGTGTGTTCGATATGACTACCTTGTATGAGGTGTACAATGTCAAGCAACTTGGGATTCCACTTCACAAATTATGAGGCATGTAGCGCACAAAATTTTTGATCTAAAACTAGATTACGGGAAGAGATAATGACAAACAAATTTTTTATAACCAGTATCTACAAGGAAAAAAAACCTAGAAATAATTTTTTTTTGTTATAAATATTGTGCATAAAATCATAGCATTTAATTCATCTTGTAAGGAAAAGTCTCGATCTAGTTCGTTCTACGCAATTTATTAATCCATAACCAATTAATTCATTTTCAATATTGCATCAATATATAACACAGACTTGCGTCGAACAATAGGTTTTGAGAATAATCTATGTGACCCACATCTTTCAATAGTTCATACATAACATACAATTTATAAATCTATACAGAACAGTTACTTATGTTAGATAAAACTAATCTAGACGTATACAACAATGTCGAATTTAAGTACTGTAACTTGCACCTGGATTCAATGGAATTTTTGTAATACATTTATAAAATCATAAATAAAAAAATTCTTCTCTTGTGTTACAATAGTGCGCTTGAAATCAAATATTTTGTCATAATAAAAATACTGTGACCTGAAGGAGAATTTAGTTGATGATTATCTACAACTGAAAACCTCTGCAATGTCCTTCTTTCCACTTCTCAATCCAATGACTTAACCAGTATCTCCCAACCAACGTTAGGGTTACTCTTCTTCACCTGTACCCAACGAGCTGGAAAGGGGCCATGCACAAGAAAATAGTAACAATAGAAACCCAAGATTTCCTCACAAGGAAGAGATTCCACTCTCTTCTAGATTGGAATCCCAACTCTCACAAGTAAAACATAGTCCAACAAAAATTTGGTAGATTAATAGTACCAAGAAAAGTGAGCCCCTTATCCCTTCTACCCCATTTCTTTTATAGGTAAATTCTCAATGAAACTTGTCCACCTGCACAACTAATTCAACTTTTTAATTATTTTATTAGTGATTATTCACCCACACACTTGTCTCACTCTCCCCAAGTTTGCACAAGTAATTGTCCTTTTTATTTTAATTAAACATCAATTTTCCCTCACATTCCCCAATGTGTTCTTAGATTTTCTCTTAGTTGTCCCTGTGTTCCCTAATTTTTCATTTAATGAGTGTCCCCTAACTATATCTTAGTTAGATTTGGATTACGATTCTTCTTTTAGTTAGACTTAGTGGTAGTTTGACTCAATATGTTATTCTATGTCTACACCTATTCTCTCATATTATTATTTCTTTCTATTTTAAAAATCTCTTTATTAATTCCATGCACACATGTGCATTTTATCCAACCTTTAAATTGTATTCCCGTTTTTCCTAGAGTTTGATTATATTCTCAAATCTTTTAACTCGTTTCATAATTTATTTAGTCCTTTATTTAAATTTAGACTTTTTTCTTAGTCTTAGACTAGGCTTAGACTCTTGTTAGGGTTCTAAGTTTATAATTTACTAACTAATTAATTTTTTTATTTTAACAAGGTCTAAACATTTCAATGTTTTCTAGGCCACCTAGATTTATTGACTCATGTTTTAATTTCACAATGTTCCCTTCAAGACGCACCTCCGTGATCCAAGCGTGTCACTCCCCTTTGACTGGTTTTTGAAGTTTGTTTGATACTTGGAGTCAACACTCCGTTCGATCGACCTTGTGAGAGACTAAGCGAATCTAAGGAATACAGATTCCTCCTTATTGCGTGCCCCTTAGATTTCCTCATGAGTGATTGTCTCGGTTTTCCCTTGTGGCATTGTGTACCTCTTGAACTAGGTAATTATTAACCTATATTTCAAGTCATAGTGAGAGTGTTAGTAGGCTGTGATAGGGACGCTGTCACACCTCTCCCTCAAATTTCTGGTTTCTATGCATGACCCCTTTACTCCTTATGTGATTCGGATTAGCAAGCATCGTCAAGCCTCCAACCATTGATAAAAAAAATGTCAATAATCCATATACATAAATCATATTGTAATCAATCATATATCACATGTGTGTAAAATTAAATACTCAATCAAAATACAATCCAATCTCTGACTCAATGCAGAGTCCAAGGAAGTCCATTAATTCCATCAGCATCCATAACCTGTCATGTTTCCTGCGCACTCAGGAAAATGTGTCAATAATATATGTCAATACATATACACCTAAAGTGACAATGAATAAGAATACATCATCAACATCATATAAAACTCATAATCAAAATGAAATCATAATTCACTATAGTCTGATCACTTGCATGCAAGTGTCCTCAAAGAACAAGTCAATATAAATGTGATCAATAGTACAGGATGTTATAGAAATGACGATGATGATGATCACTGTGACAATGATGATAACGATGATGATGATGATGATGACAATTATGATGAAAATGATGATTATGATGACAATTATGATGAAAATGATGATGATGATGACAATGAAGATGGTGAAAATGATGATGATGATGACAATGAAGATGGTGAAAATGATGATGATGATGATGATGATGATGTCGATGACAATGTTGATTAATTATGGTGATGAAAATGATGATGACGATGACGATGGAAATGCCAATTATGATGATTGCGATGACAATGAAAATTATGACCACTGTGATGATAATGAAAATGATGATGATGACGATGATGATGATGAGGAGGAGGAGGAGTAGGACAATGACAATGATGATTATCGTGGTGACAACAACGATGAAGACGATGGTGATGACAATGATCACGATGATGACAATGATGGTGATATGATGTTGATCATAGCAATGACGACGACGATGATGATGTCAATGATGATGACAATGGTAATGATGACGATGATTGTGAAAATGATGATGATGATGATGGCCATATCGATGATGAAAAAA
This sequence comes from Picea mariana, assembly GCA_032191745.1. Lineage (NCBI taxonomy): Eukaryota > Viridiplantae > Streptophyta > Pinopsida > Pinales > Pinaceae > Picea > Picea mariana. Next base: position 22,556 of record JASDQU011249874.1, read on the forward strand.
ATGATGACAATGAAGACAATGATGATCACAATGATGATGAAGATGACAATGTTGATTATGGTGATGATAATGACGACGGTGACGATGATGAATATGACAATCATGATGACAACCATGATGATAATCATGACAGTGATGATGATGATGATGATGATAAGGAGGATTATGATAATTTTTATTAGATGATGAAAATTATAACAACGATGAAAATGATTAGCCATATAACTAAATACTTTTAAGAGAATAAGTCATATAAAAGATATAATCACATATCTCCTACATTTCAACATTTCTGCAATATCATTGATCATCTTCATATTCATCCAAATCTACATATGTATCATCTGGTTCATAATTGATGTTGAAAGGATTGGCCATATCAACATTATCATCAATGTCATTTTTGATAATATCATCATCAATATAAACATCAAGAACATTTTCATCTACATTTGGATCAACTTCTTTGACTTCTTTGTATGACAATACATCTACCTCATGATCCTACGTATCTTCCTATTCTTCAATGTAATATTATTTTGGTACATTCTACTTTATAGGAATTCCTCTTGGATAATATCTAACAACGTACGACCAACTTGATTTACCTGGAACCTATGAATAAAATACTTGCTCACATTAGCTTGGAAAAAAATAAGTTTTTTTACTCGACTCAAACACCCTTGTATTAACCATAGTAAATCCATTGGCATGCTCAATAATAGTTCTATCGGGATCACGTTCATTCATCTGTAACCGATACCATTTGACAGCCAACATAATTAACTTGAATGATTTAAAGTCACACTCGATTATATCTGTTAATGTTTATGCCATTATTATAGTTCTTTGCATTTCAATAGATAAGAGCATCATAAGAAAAAGACCACTGAGAAATACACATCCACAAGAGACACAACATTTATCCTGGGAAACCCTCTAGGGGAATAAAACCTAGCAAAAACTTCCTTATCATAAATAGCTTATACAATGTTCAAGAGATAACTCAAACCAATATAGAAAGTCCTCCTCAAGAGATGCGCCACCCTTCTTCTCCTCTCTCCAACTTGTAATTGCAACTTGCCTCACAAGAGAATGATCAAGTGAGTCATTTTTAAGAAGTGAGGCGCTAGCCTCTTATTTATATCAATCTGCAACGTGTGAAGAGTCACCATCTAGCAGGGTCGACCTCTCACTCTGGGTGCATAAACCTACCTTTAATTAATTGTGGCCCTTCCATTATAACTGTTGGAGCCGACTTCTTATTCAGCACTTTGTAATTGTCCGATGGCCAATCTTCAAAAGGGGATTTGGTCCTTATTCAATTACCGACATGATTAATCCACAATGGGGATTAATCCTAATAATAAAATAACATTAATAATAAGAATTCTCTTTGCAGTTACATTATTTCAACACTCGGCCTTAACAAGAAGGGTATTCTTCATAAGCATCGGGCGACAAAGGTCTGCATCATCAGTGGAATCAGAAGGACAGTATCGTCAATATCATATTGAAACATTGGCTAGCATATTTACGAGTCATTGGAAGTTTTCTTCATCGACAGCATCATCATTCTCGAAAGAATGCTATCATCATCTGCATCAAATATGTATCAGTAAAAAAATGATACCTCATCACAGCACTCGGTTGGCAGTACTACATTGGCTCAATGTCACAGTTGTTATGCTGGTAGCTCAGTGTTAGTCACATCTTGCTTTACGTCTAACAACTAGGTTAGAAGCAAGGAATATCATCATCTCGCTTTACGTCTAACAACTAGGTCAAAAGCAAGGAATATCATCATCTCACTTTACGTCTAACAACTAGGTTAGAAGTGAGGAATCACAACGTCATGCTTTACATCTAACAGCGAGGTTAGAAGCATGACTCATCTTTCTTTATGTCTAACAACAAGGTCATAAGCAAGGAATCATCTTGGTTTACGTCTAACAACTACGTTAGAAGCAAGGAATCCACAATGTCATGCTTTACATCTAACAACGAGGTCAGAAGCAATGACTCATTTTTCTTTACGTCTAACAGTGAGGTCAAAAGCAAGGAACACACAGTGTCATGCTTTACGTCTAACAACGAGGTCAGAAGCAATGAATCATCTTGCTTTACGTCTAACAGCGAGGTCAGAAGAAAGGAACACACAATGTCATGCTTTACGTCTAACAACGACGTCAGAAGCAATGACTCATCTTGCTTTACGTCTAACAGCGAGGTTAGAAGCAAGGAACACACAACATCATGCTTTACGTCTAATAGTGAGGTCAGAAGCAATGACTCATCTTTCTTTACGTCTAACAACGAGGTCAGAAGCAAGGAAAATATATATACTGCCCCTTTCATGGAGGGTCCTTTCGGACTATACCAAGCTTATCTCAAAAGTGTTCAAACTTTACATGAGATAGAGACTTAGTCAACATGTCAGCAACCTGTTCATCTGTGCTAATGTACTGGAGCTTCAAGGCTCCTCTCCGTACCATGTCATAGATGAAATGATAGCAGATATTTATGTGCTTCGACCTGTCGTGGAATACATGATTCTCTGTCATCTTTATAAAACTCTGGTTGTCACATAGAATCGTGGCTTCTCTCATCTCCAAATCAAATAGGCTTGTCGGCAACTTTCGAAGCCATATAGCTTCGCAGCTAGAAGAACATGTGGCAATGTACTCTGCTTCCATTGTGCTGAGAGCGATATTGGATTGCTTCCTACTCTGCCACGAGA
>JASDQU011249875.1:0-19363 GCA_032191745.1 Picea mariana
CGCTTCTTTTGTTTGAACTTCTGCTCAATCTTGGCAGCATATCGGTATGCCACACCAAGTGAGGAGATGTCAAGGAACTCCATTTCCTCCTGAATGTATCTGTGCAGACAACTGTGGTACTTTAACACCAAATGCTTCTCTGAATCTTTGATACCGAACTTTGTGCGTAGGGTATGAAACAAATTCGTCATCTCATGCACATCTTGGTCCCTTTGCTGCCGCAAGGTAGTCCATTGTATGTATTTGTCCTCATAGCTCCCCATGGGATAATATTGTTCCTTCATGGCATCTCGAAAAGAATTCCAAGTGGGTGGGGCCAAGAACAATGAGGGTTCTCCCTCGCTCTCTTGCTCCGAGTAGGTTTCCCACCAGTCCTTGACATGGGGGGTGGCTTTGAGAAGTGCGAAAATAATCTTTTCTCGGTTGAAAAAGTCATGAACCGAGAAATATCCTTCTGACAGATTCAACCATCTATCTACGACATCTGCATCTATTTGTCCATCAAATATGGGAATGTCAAAGTTTACTTGTACCTTAAAAGGAGTGGCACCTCCAGAAGGATTGAGAATGAGCAGACTACTTTGATACCACTGATCCGGATTTATGTAGGAACATAATGAAATACATAAATACACATAAACACATAGATGCAGTGGAAATAAGACTTCATTTCATTAATAACAAATGACTGAAATATGCTTACAGATAGAATGGAAATAAACTAGCTAGGGTGCTGGTAGCTTATCTCTGAGAAGAGATGTGGTGGCTACCGGCCTCTGAACTGTGTTACAATGAGGATCGAAGGCCTATTATTATTGAGAAACAATGGAAAAACCTAAACATCCAAATACCTAACCCTAGGAGATGAAACACCAAGACTATGGGCCCCGTTTGAGTAAGTTGGTACATCAACTTCCCGAGGACGTAACTTTGGCATACGATCTCTATTTGACGCATTCTATACCTCATTAGAAAGATCTATCTGAGGACTACAACCTTTGTGTGAACAACATCGATTCATGTTGCTCCTCGTTTTCCCAAAAAACGCCGTTTAAGGCCTCAAAACAGCTTTGGAAGTTCAAGACCCGAAAAACTACTAAAAATAGTAAACTATGCGGAAACTGAAAAACTAAAAGAAGCAATGATGGGGGTCCAAGTGGAATAGGTGGGTGGCCACCAATATCCACCTGGATCAGTAGAGAAAAATACTCTTATACTTCTGACATTGTAATCAATAATAATATCAAAAATATCAATAATAATGCTTACTTGTGGAGATAAAACTCTTATACTTGTGAAAATTTTAAAAGGCTAGCCTTAATTATTAAAACATTAAAAGCTAAAAAGACTAACCTTAATTATTAAAACATTAAAAGTCAATTGACGAGTAAACTTAAAACTCTTTTAATAAACAAAAATTACAATTAAAATGTAAAAATTTAATCAATAATAAAATTTAAGACTAAAATGTAACTATAATGATATTTATTTTTGTGCATTTTTGTAAATTGTTTATTCATATAATAACCACATCATAATGTTGTGAATATCTTTAATAAAATTTAAGACTAAAATGTAACTATAATGATATTTATTTTTGTGCATTTTTTTAAATTGTTTATTCATATAATAACCACATCATAATGTTGTGAATATCTTTAGGTTAACTAAAATGGACCTATACTAGTATTTATTTTTGTACATTTTTATAAATTTCTTATTCATATAGTAACTACATCATAATGTTGTGAATATCGTTAGGTTAATTAAAATGGACCTTGAGTGTAATTATTTTGTACATTTTTATAACTTCTTTATTCAAATAGTAACCACCTCACGTCATATTATTGGGTATTTTGTAAATCATGAGATAATGAGATATATGTATGTCATTTTTTTCATTGTTAAAAACACACAATCAAACATAAGGGAAAAGGACATATTTCATAAGGGAAAAGGACATATTTTAAATAGTTCTTAAACAATATATCACAAAACTTGAATCAATGTACTTGTTTGGTTTGACATTATTAAATGGATTGTGTTGGGACACCAATTAACTTAGTAATAATGTAAATTCAACAATGGTAAAATCTAGCAATAATGTAACTTAACAATGAAATTGCAAATTCATTATTGGACATTAGATTAATATCTAATGTATATATAATGAAATGGTTATCTAAAAATGGTTATTGTTCATATTTTTCATTTATCATAGATATTCATGCATGCATATATATGAATTCAAATTTATGAACAAAAATGATTTTTACTACAATATCCTCATAAGCATAAACAAGTCAACCATGTAATAGCTTATACTCTAACCATATTTATTGAATGTATATTATTAATCTAAGATCAAAATTAAGGAGAAAATACCATACATACATAACAAAATATTGATAGTATATTATTAATCTAAGATCAAAATCAAGGAGAAAATACCATACATACATAACAAAATTTCATTAAGAGCATACTACAGTTTCAATTATTAATAAATTAATAATGGGGAAGCCTTAGAATTAAGTGAGTCATTACTATAAGATAAATCAATGTAATAGAAAATAAATGTAAAATTGACATATAAAATAACATGAAAACGAGTGTGCATGCCATAACATTTCAATAGTAAACTATACTGCCATTAATTCTTAGGTGGAGGAAAGCCTAACATTAATGTAAGTATTGAAGATGTCACTATGTCACACTAAATACCCCTTAGGAGGATTTGCATTCAACATAAGAATATGAATGTCCCTAGAATCCCTCATTGTTTTTACTTCAATCTCAAGGGTTAGAATTGAGAGGTTAAAATAAAAAAATAAGAATACATTAAATAAATGTATTTGACATCAATTATGATAAGTTGAAAAGTAAATGAGGATCTTTACCATGTGATTTTGAAGGTAAATACCTTAATCCTTTTTTTTCCATCACATCCAATCCAAACATAAATTTGCAATCCACTATTCTAAATCCATAGAATGGCGTTGTAATGTCTCACACAAAACTCCCATCCATTCATACAATGCAGGTGGGTCAACAATCCATCTCAATCGACTTGTTAAAATGCATTAGCAATGTAGAATGGATTGTTGCCCCACCTGCATTGTATGCAACTTTACCTATAAATGAAACTATTAGACCATTTGGTTTCAAAGGATCACTTGTACTGCATTCATCATAGATTCGTATCAACATCTGGAAAAAAAAATTTGTTGCGAATGTTTTTCTTGTTCCTTCCCCCTGTAAGAAACAGGTGAGTGGGTGTGTGTATGCCCCTTCATTTTTTCATGGAAATGTCCTTGAAAATTGCTTGTTATGCTTTGTTTAGCAATCTCTTGGTTCTGTAATATTCTTTGTTCTCAAGTAGAAATGGATGTTTTTTTACTTGAAACCCAAGATTCATACTTCTTGGAATATTATATTGTTGAGGGCATTGAATATCTGCTTCTAAGTCATAATGTTCACATCCAGGTCTAATTGTTTTACATTCGGGACATTTATCATCAATGTTTGCAAGACTATCTAGTTGTTCAAGTGCAGTTTCTACATCACCCCATGTTGGGTTGATGTTGTATGTAAACTTAGCTTCATTGGTTTGTATTTCATTATGATAGAAAGCATATGTAGCTCCCCATGTAACAAACCCATGTTTTAATGTGACTTCCCTTTCTTCAAATGGAATGCATAGAAAAATATTCTCACGACAAAAGTTCTCATATTCAATATGTTCATTGTATTTGAAAAACCATATTATGTTTGATTTCTTCTGTTTTGATATGTGTTGACCATTCTTCTTGTAACTAGATACAATATCTTCAAGGCAGATATGCCTAAGACAAGATGGATGCTTGATGCAGTAATCAATAATTGAGTGGCACATCACATCCTTCGAATTATCAGGGTTTTGTTTTAGTAGGAATGGTGGCTTAAGCATAAATGTGCGTTCACTAGGAAGAGAGATGTTTATGAAAGTAAACTCCCTTGAACTTGAATTCAATGGAAGGGAAAGAGAAATATGAACAACTTGTTGAGCTGACATTTGTTGAAGATTAACCAATGTATTGCCAAGTGTACGTATCATTTGCATGGAATCAATTCGACTTGTTTCATGTTCTCTATGAATTTTCTTAAATGCACTTGTCATAGATTTGTCAACTTTTGTCATGCACGAGGAGCAATACAATGCCACAACATATGCATTGAACACATATTTGCATCTATATTTGCATTCCACATATTTGGCATGTGCTGGACAAAGCTATTGTTCCACATATGTGATGGTTTTCATTTTAGGAACATTGTTGGTTGCTTCAATATAGATTGTAATAATTGAATGTACTCATTTTCTGTTATGCCTCTGTGCATTAAAAAGTTGTCAAAGCTCATCAAATTTGCATAGTCTATTTTCTCTAGAAATGTGAACTAGGATTTTTATTTCTCAACAAGAACATTCTTGACTAAACTAAGAGGTTCAATGTGTTAAGGACCTAACCTCCCTAACTCATCATGTAAGAACTAGTATCTATATAACATCATCTCTTAAGTGACTTTCACTTTAATTGAAAAAATTCTAAGAAAGCATTTGTCTTTCATATTATTTATCTTATATTTGTACATTAAATAGGTGACCTATCAAAATAGTTCATTTTTAACATAATAATATTTAATTAAATATATTTAAATTTAAATATGCAATTGTCCTTAATTTTAAATTTTAAATTAAATATACAATTATCTCATACAAAAAATTCATTCAAAATTAAAGAGAAAATCAATAATTTAAATATACCAACATTCAAAATTGAATACATAATTTCAAACATGGAAAATGTGAAATTTGTGATGGCATATTTTCAATGCATCATTCCAAACACATAAAATGTTTGATGTTCAAAGTATCAACAATGCCTCTTAGTGCTTTACAAAATCTCTATTCTCTTCATAAAATTTTTCTATGTAATATTATCTTTTGATTTTTTTTCATCAAATTTTTTTATGCAACATTATCTTTTGATTTTTTTTTATCAAACTTTTCTATGCAACATTGTCTTTTAAATTTTTTTCATCTTGTCTTTTAATTTTTTTTTTCTTGCCTTCATTTTTATAGGCTATTATAATGAAAATACACATAAATTCAAATCTAGTGTTATTAATCACTTACAAACCTACGAACACAAGTTGCTTAAAGATGTTATTACAACATTGATTGTAGTATTCTTCTTTTCCATCAAAGAACTTGTTTGTTGAAGCAACTTATAGTAATGGATTTGTGAGCAAAATACTATAAGTCAATGTAGAAGCTTGTTTGTTGAAGCAACTTATAGTAATGAATTTGTGAGAAAAATATTATAAGTCAATGTAGAGACCAATTTTGTGTATCATTCTAGTTTAACATTCACAAGGCATATACCAAAGTTTAAATGATGCATTTCATCAATATAAAAACACATATATTAATACAGAAACATTGTAGAAACACATCATTACAACTAATGGGTAAACCCTAATGGGTATGAAACAAAATGTTCATGATAATATCTTAAATGTAAAAGTTTTCTTTAATCTTGATCATCCTCTACAAAAACTGTGCATAAAAACCAACCAATAATCAACCAAACAAAGGATTTTTAATCCATCTAAGTTAAAAAATTATAATAAAATTATCCAAGTACTTATGACAAGGGAAAAGGCTTGTAATCAAAGACAAACACTTTCATATTTGATCCTTGTTATCTTATATCAATTAATTCTTACCATAGCAATCTATCATATCTCCTTCTTTCCAATACACGAAATACTAAACTACGAAGCTATATGCTTATTAAGCAAACACATTAGAATTTAATATTTAAAATTCAAAATTAAATCTTAAACTCTTGAAACATATGAATGTTAAATTTTTATTTGAGATCTATTAGTAAGATAGCTTGGTCAAGTCATCACTACTTAATATAATTTGATATCTTTCCCTAACATCTACAATTTAGATGAAAAAAACTATTTACATTAACTTCTTATATTAGCACTTAACTTCTTATATGAACAATGTAGAATTTTAGGGCAAGTGCAAAAACATGCTAAAGTTGTTGAAGAAATTCTTTGATTTCTCTACATTATATAATATACCCCTAAAAGATGTGGAGAATGACAATATCTAAAAAATTTCTAAAATAGAAAATACCAAAATAAAACATTAAAGAAGAAAAGTTTATCATTTAAAAATTATAAAAGAAAAGGAAAACTCCAATCTCTATTTCAAGAAAAAAAGCTTGACATGAAGTTACAAGTCTATTTTCTTGAAAAACTAATATTTTTCTTAATTAACTTAAAACAATAAAAAAAAACATACAATATCAAAATATTTGACATGAAATTATAAATCTATTTACTTGAAAGAAGAAGATTTTTCTTAATTAACTCAAAACAAGAAACAACATATAATATTTAACCATTTTGACTCCCTAATATTTTGAAAATGGACATAGAAATATCTAGGTAAACATCTAACTTTTAAATCAATTAGTCAATGCCGACCTATTGTAAGTTCTCGAGGTAACAACTGCCCATGTGCACAAGCGGCCAATACAACATGCCCCACAAATGCGACAACTCCTAAAATATCCATGCAGGTAGCAAAGCTATCAAAGATGCCTCCGCAGCTCCGCTTCCTGAAGATATTGGTTAGAATGATATGGAGTAGATGACACAATCCCTCCTCACTATTTTTTCAATACATCATAAATAGAACAACCGTTAACTTGCGGTTGATAAACGACGATAGGTATCCATTGATGTTACTCTTCGTATTCATTGATATTCTGAGTCAAACAACTCAAAGGATCACAACAAAACAAACACAAATGACATACTATCAAGCATTGATATGGCATAAATCAAAACTCCATTGTGTAGTAAATCAAAAACCTTAATGAAGCCATTCTCAAGAAAGCCTAGTTTGGTTAAGGCAGAAGTTCTTATGAGAATACGTTCTTATGAGAATACTATGGAGAACCCAAGCATTTTTTTCTCCCATAAATGTTAAAACACTAATTATAAGTTAGTTGGTTAGTTAAGTTAACTTAACTGTTATACAGTGACATGACAGTTATGGTCTTTTGTATTATATATGTATATCTATGTACATGATTATTTATAGAAGCATTGATGATTAGAGTATGTCTTTTCTGCCATTGTTTAGTTATCTCCATTCATCATGGTTTCTTGATTGCTTCTATTATTTCCATTATATTTCGGTTCTTTTCTTCATTGTGAATCTAACAATGGTATCAGAGCATATGATCTAATTGAAGAAGAGCAAAGAGAGCGGAAGCTCCAGGAGAACAGGAGGTAAATTAACCGAGCATTGTAATCATGGAAATCTGGAGCAAAATGGTTTGAATGGAAATTGAATGACATTGCAACCAATTTATGTTTTCATTTTTCCATTTCTTTGAAGATTTCATGCTCATATCTTTGTGTTTACTTTTCCAAAGGAAATGTGTATTTCTCTATTAATCTTGTTTGACAAAATTGTGATCTGGGTATGGAAGGAGGAGAAGGAGAAGTTTTATGGTTGTAAATCTTGATCTTCAATTTTTTCTCTACAACATAATTCATGCAATCTGACTTTATTGCTCGGTAGATAAAGTTTGTGTGATCTGTTCCATTTAATGATTGGCTGAAATACATGCTCTCGGGATACATTTGTACAAGGGCCGGATGACATGGACAATTTCAACAGACAAAGCATTTTGGAGCAGTAACACCAATTTTCTTCATTTGTGAATAAATCTAAGTTAATTTTGTGGAGCAATCACTGATAATTTCATCTTAGTGGATTAAAATTGTGTTGAATTTGGATCTATTCTACCTAATATTTATGTTAAACAAATGAAATAGAGATGCCTCTGCCCTCTGCAAGATCATGCAGTATTTGTCCCTTGACCAAAGTTCAAAGAGCCTGCTTGGGATAAAACTTGCCGCTGGAGAATGATCTTTGCCAAGACTTGGTGAATAAGTCGTCAAATGCAACCTAGTGAGATGTAAATTTGTCGTTTACAGAACAGTCTCTGCCATCACATGTGAAGGAGACGTCGACCATCAAGTCTTTTCATGAAAATAAAAGCGACCATATGGGAGAGATTCATAGGAGCTTTTGGAGGAAAGAAGAAGTCAGCCTACGGTATAACTCTAGTCGCTATGCATAAAGAAATTTTCGGATTAAAATTCGATTCTCTAGAAGTCTAGTCGTTGTGCATAAAGAAATTTCCGTATTAAAATTCGATTTTCTAGAAGTCTAGTTGCTTTAAGCTTAAACTGAATTAAAAAAAAAAATGAGTAAATTTTCACTAAAGAAATTTTGGTTGGTTAATCGTTAAAAGATTTAAGATTTATAAAAGATTTTCTAAAGGCTTTTATTTGGGAATAATAAGTGGATTAAAATTTGATTTTCTAAAAGTTTATATTTGGGAGTAATAAGTGGATTAAAATTCAATTTTCTAAAAGTTTTATTTAATTCAAGTGGGATCACTCAAAATTGTGTAAAGGAGTTATGAGGTTTTATGTATTTGAAGACTTTTTGTAAAGGTGTTATAAGGACTTTTCTGGAAGTTATAAGGAGTCCTCTTTGACCCACCCGAAATTGAATAAGGGGGTCTATCTTAGGATCTTTGTGTGAGTCATTGGTTATCTTGTATTTTTTTTGGTAGCATTCAATGAACGATTTCTCTTGGCATGCACAACATGATACAGATCCTGTAGTTTTTTAGTAGCATTCATACAAGGAACGATTGTTCTTCGCATGCACAATAGGATACAAAATTGAACTTTGTGGCATCAACATAAAAAAAAATAAAAAATGGCAAGAATTGAAGAAATATTTACAATATTGTGCACATTAATTAACTCAACTATGGAATCTACAATTGCAATAAACAAGCGCACTCTTAGTACAGTGATTACTTGTTTACAAGTAACGCACAAGAAGATTGATATGTTCAAACTTCAAAACAAGTTGTTGTCTAATGAGTTAAGTTTGCTTCAACACCAACAATGTGATTACAACAACCAAAATGGCATGAAGGATGAAAATAATGAAGACATTCAGTTGACTAGTGATGACAATCATAAACATGAAGATCAGTGAGATGAAATCCCTATGTCAGAAAAAGTTGCGTATAAATGTATTGTTCGGCCATGGGAAGAATTACCATTTAAACGAAATCGATATGGACTAGGATATGTACAGGATGTTGATAACCTTTTTCATTTTCCTAATTATAGTGAATCTATTTGCTTTGTGAGTGGAGGTTTTTTGAATTATGACAAGATGATAGAGTTTGCGGATATTGGTAAGGAACATGTACAAGATATAGCGGATGATGATGTTGCTAATCGGTCGGATAAAGAACCCATACAGTACAAACACTGTCATTGGTTTGGCCATGATAAGTCAAACTGTTTTGATCTTCACCCATGCAAATTTTGTGGGAAGACAAATCATCCCTCAGTAAGGTGTCAAAAGCGCAAGAGGAAACAACTTCATTTTGAATGGTTAGGGAATTGGCGTTGGAGTTTGGAAGCCAATTTATTGGAATAGTCTTATCACCGGATTTATACACAAGTACAGTCGTACTTGATTGGAGATATTTCTATAGTTGATGGACATGAATGTTTTTCAAGATTTGATGATTTAGGGTATGATCAGGGCCGAGTTGATGTAATCTTCTGAGTTGAAGATCAAGTCTTCGGACTCCGCTGGAAGACAATTTGATGTGCTGGATCTCTTCTTGGCCATACTTGCAAATGACGGTCAAGGGAATTGGGACCACTTGTCCCTGATAGGGGGGAAATCTAGTTGAGTTAGGTTCCAAGTTTGATTTAGAGCCTGTGAACAGATGATCAAGTATGCAACCTAGTTCTTGGTATGCAGTCTTGTTCCTGAACATATTGTTATTGATATGGTTTATGGTTAGCTTAAAACCACCAATTGAGCAGAAGACATGAAGTTCTGCTTGTCACATTTTCATATTTTTGAGCCTTGAGCTCTTGTTAGTTTATGGTCAACTTAAAACCATGCCATTTAGTAGAAGAAATCATCTTTTGCTAGACATTCGGTTTGTGGTCATCCTAAAACCACCAGATGAGTTTGTGGTCAACCTTAAACCACCAATTTAGTAGGAGACATCAGCTTCTACTATTTTTTCAGAGTTCAGAGAGCATCTTCAATCAGCCCTTTGAATATTCACTTGACACGTGTGATTGTCAAGTAGTGGCAATTTTTCAAGCAATAACGAATTTATGACTAAGGGGGGATGTTAAAACACTAATCATAAGTTAGTTGGTTAGTTAAGTTAACCTAACTGTTATATAGTGACATGACAGTTATGATCTTTTGTATTATATATATACATTTATGTACATAAGCATTGATGAATAGAGTATGTCTTTTCTGTCATTGTTTAGTTATCTCCATTCATTATAGTTTTTTGATTACTTCTATTATTTCCATTATATTTCTACTCTTTTCTTCTTTATGAATCTAACAATAAATGTAAGATGTAAGACTTGAAGATCATATTTATCATCTACATGAATATACAATGTTAAAACGAGTGCCTCACCTACGTGAACATACAATGTTAAAATTCTTTTAACCTGGAGTAATACGAAATGAAAGTATCCATACATATAGTATGGCAGGGAGCTTTATTTTAACCTGGAGTAATATGAAACAAAGATATACATAAATTCAGTAGGGCAAAGAGCTTTAGTGAATAATTTAATACGAAATCAAAGTATCCATACATATAGTATGGCAGGGAGCTTTATTTTAACCTGGAGTAATATGAAACAAAGGTATACATAAATTCAGTATGGCAAAGAGCTTTAGTGAATAATTTGGAATAGATCTTAAAAAAAAGCATAGAAATTAGATTTAAATCTTGAAAACCTACCAGCCCTGCTTACTGCCATTGTTTAAACTCTGCACTCTGAAATAAGATATGCACAGTTGCGTGTACTTATAGCATAAACTTCCATTGCCGTGTGCATATATGCAACAGGCGAAGTGGTAAGGCTACAATCATTAGAAACGAAGTGGTAAGGAAACGGGGCAGCATGCATTAATTTTTAAACGATGCGGTACAACGAGTATTTAATTTTTTAGGGGCAACGTGTAAGTGGCATTTTATAAATGTTGTCATACAGAAAGACAGATGCCTTATGAAATGTAAACTGATGGGTGGGTAAGAGAAACGACTCACAGATGGATAGGTAAGAGAAACGGCTCGGAGGGGAAAGGAAGAAGGAGGTATTTCCATACCCTGGCCTACTCATCCCACCAATACCAGTAAATAAATGTAGTAAAAAAGTCTAACGTAGTAAAAAAATTCTAAATGAGGGCCACTCACATTTAAAATACAGAAGTAATTATTTAATAGGAAATTATTATATTAATTATTTTAATCATCATTTTTAATGATTAATGACATGTTTTTAAGGAAATTATGTCTTGCAAGGAAGTTAACCATTAAAATCTTTTTCCTTCATTTATTGTGATTACTAAGAATAATCCAATCATATGAAATTTTGTCCACTAAAAACTCATATATAATTAAAAACCCATTAAATCTTATCTTTTCAGTTATGGAGTTAATTAGAATTTTATCTGCAATTTGATGCATAGGATTACCATGAAAAAGTACCAAAAGACTGTATGATATGCAAGCTTTGTGATGGCAGTATTAAGCTTTAAATTTTGGAAATTAGATAATAAACACGGGCTAGGAAGATTATGAAGATGGTCCATGAATTTGGCCCTTTACTAAAATAATTACTTAATGCAAACCATAGGTTAAAATAAATGGCATTTCAACTAGATATTTGTCATTTTATTTGGTATTATTTTTTAAAGTTGTATTAAAAAATGAAGTTATATGATTATTATGATTATTATATAGATATTTATGTTAATAGGCTTATATTTATTGGAAATAGGCACATTTAATGATCTTTTAATTATAAATTTTAATCTTATAGTTAGCAATTAAAGATGTTGACATATTCTTGGTAGTCCTTCCGAATCAATTAACTAAATTTAATGTTGATAACTTTCTATCATTTTTAAAAACATCTATTAACTTGTTTATCTTTTCACATTTATTTAATCATCTTAAGAAATTACTTTGTAAACATTTGATTATGAGATCTAAATTAATAAAAAAATTATTTAACATTAAAAATTACTTCACTAATAACCATTTACCTTTTACGACATCAGATTTAACATCAGATTTAATTTTACGACATCAGATTTAATTTTAATTTTCTGTCAAATTTGACCATATCTCCTATGCAACTACATGGTAATGAAGGATATCTCCCATACAACTACATGGTAATGGAGGATGGCAGGCATGGTATTTTGACGTTTCACAGCTATGGCGCTAAGCATTCAGATGATGATGATGATGCCTAGCTAAGTGGATAGGTTTTTGATTTTTCTCATGCTGAAGCCTGGCTAGGTTATGGATTCGACGGGCCCAGACAAATCTCTGTGAACACCAGGACTAATCTCGCAAGTCAGTTTGGCTCTGCAATCCATGTTGAAGTGTTTTTTCGGTAAGCCCAATCTAACGGATAATAAGGGGCTAGAAAATGAAGCGAGTTATTTTCTGAGGGCTCATGATTTTGCAGATTGAATGTGATTTTGCAGATTGAATGTGGTTGTTGCTCATTTGTAATTAATTCTAATGAATTATGTGACCTCATGTAGTTGCAGGTGCGACCTCAACTGATTATATAAGGTAAGTTGCATCCCGATACAACAACATATTAACCTGGTTTTCCAGTAGCAATCTCAATAGATATAAACATTAATCATGTCAACATTTCGATCACTAATGTTGAGCAGATTGCTATAATTAATAGGACGTCACTTTAGGGTTTGCCTGATACAGGAACCAAGGTGATGAATAGAGAGGGATATTGATTGTCCAGTTTAGTTGACGATTTCTTGTTCTTGTCAGTTTAGTTGACCATTTCTTGCTCTTGTCGGATTATTCACATTCATTAAGAAAGGTCACTGAATTCATGATGGGTGGCTTTACATTAATGGCATAAGGCAAAATAAATTTGGTATTCAAACATCAAAGACGTTATCATGAGGAGAGCCAATTGATCATGAGGAGAGAGGTTGTTTCAGTTCGTCATCCTTCTATCAGGCGGCTATAGTTAGATGGTGTCAAGGGTTTAAGCTCTTTCTTTTGAATCTCCTAGTTTAACCAAATTTTAAAATGTATCATATATATTTAATATGCAAGCAAGTGTATATAAACTCATCTTATATAAACACATCATGTATTTAAAACAATTTTTTTGCAATTTAAACCATGAAATTATCACTATTATATTATCAATTATCCATGAGATAATCTCCTAGCACAATCACATTATAAAGTTGGTTGATATAAGTTTATAGACTCTATCAATCACTTTTATAATAAATAGGTAAGATTAAAATTAGAGTTTTAAATTAAGATTATAGTCATTAGGATTTTCACATCTTCTAACCCATGGAAAATTTGAAAACTCAAAAATGGTTAAAAAAAAGAAATTTATTAGTTTTTTTTTTAATCTCTTGGTTTAACCAAATTTTAAAATGCATCATATATATTTAAAAGGAAAGAAAGTGTATATAACCTCATCTAGAAACACATCATTTATACACCATTTATAAAAGCATCATATATTTAAAAAGCATATTTAAGAGGAAAGCAAGTGTATATAAATGCATCTTATATAAACACATCATTTATAGACAATTTATAAAAGCATCATATATTTAAAAAGCATATATATGAAAGCGAGTTTATATAAACTCGTCATATAAATACATCAATTAAAACACATATGCAACATATTATAAACTCATCAAGAAAATGAAAAGTATCAATAGATGTTACTCCTAGGAGGACAATGTATAACAATGAGGCATAAGCTATTAAATGACTTCCAATTCAATGATACCCTAGTGGAGTGGGAGGTGAAATATGTTAGTTGCGAACCTCAACGTACTAGTGACTGTACACTACCAGATGTACGAGTTCGTTAGGATTCCTGTCTGGTTCTTGATCTTCTTGATTTGCTAGAGCTTATTTAGCTCAGCTCTTTCCCTTAATGAATATGCTCTGCACATTATTGTTCCCAATCTGTCTTCTGTTTATTATCTTATTTACTTCTTATTTTATCATGGTATGAGAGCATGGGATGTAAGACTCTCCACAGTGCCTAGGGAGCAGCCTGATCCAAGGATTGGAGAGCTCAGGAAGTGAGCCTCTTCACAATGCGTGGAGAGTAGTATGATCCCAGGACGAAGAGCATAGAGAATATTGTCTCACAGACGAGAGTGTGAAAGGTAAGACTCTTCGAAAATCCTGGAGAGTAGTTTGTTGTCTGCTAAAGGAGTGTTGCAGACAATAGTCCGCTTAAAATATCGTTGGATACATCACAATGCATGGAGGAAGCCCCGTGGAAGGAGATTCAAAGGATGAAGCCTTTAAATATTTGTGAAATCCTTCTTCAGGAGGAAAATGTAGAAGTAGCAGAGGAGAAGCTACAACAACCATAAGATCGGTTGCGGGAACAAATCTGGGCCTTTAAATCAAGCTCAGAAAGGACGAGGAGCGCATAGAAGAGGCGAACAGTTTTTAGCTTTTAAATCTGGACGAGAGCAAGAGTAGTCATCAAATCAAGAAAAAGTGCACAGGGTTTAACTGTCGAAGTTCTTCGGACTTCGCATATTCGGTGTATTTCGTGCAAAGGTTGCAAAGGAGTCAAAATATTTTGAAGTTCCGAAGCCTAGAACAAATCCTATCCATCGATCAAGGGGACACGTGTAAGACGATCCCTGTATTTGGTGATATTGAACTCTAGAGGAACAGAGTCATAAGTTGGATAGAGACAAAGACTCGCGTAGTGCCCAGAGGCCCGAAGGGGATCCAAATTGTTGATCATGCTAGACACATGGAAGCCATCCGGTAGTTCAATGATCTATGCTACAGTGACGGAAAGAACCCTAAAGGCCGAAGTCCCAAAGTGAATCCAGACCATCCATTTGCAAAGGACGTGTGTCAACTGATCTTGGAGTCCGGAAGGTAATCACTCCGAGAGAAATCAAGTGTGGAGGTAGAAAAAATCTCGAAGTCACTCAAGCCAAAACATATCTGGTCGTCTGATCCTGAGAGGACAGGTGTCAACAGATCATGCACTCTAAAGAGAAATCACTACAAAGGCTTTGGAGTGTGGAAAAAGGGTCGAAGTCTCGAATTTCATCGCAACTGTCCATTGCAAAAGAACACATGACAGGATATCCCTCACTTCAAAGGTTGAGAGCTCTGGAGGAAAGGTCAGTAGTGTGAAATGAGAAATTCTGAAGGCCCAAAACCCGTAGTTCATCTGGACCATCCATCAAAGAGAACATGTGGTGCCAGATATCTCACTTTAGAGGCTTAGCACTCCAGAGGGTTTTGTGAAGTAAATCATTGGAGCGAGAATTGGCCAGAGCCCGAAGTCAATCTGAACCATTGAAGCTTGAGGACATGTGTTGGTAGATCAGACACTTTGGAAAGTTAACACTTCGGAGGTTTGTAGTGTTGTGCATCTAGGAACTTCCAAAGTCTGAGATTCCGAAGTAAATATCAGTCATCCAATCAAGAGGACACGTGGAGGCAGATCCCGCACTTCTTGAGTTCGCTAATTCGACACTCTCGAGGATTTTTAGTATTGTGCATTGAGAAGGCCTGAAGCTCGAACTCCTAAAGTAATTTTGAGTCATTGATCTCATATCAACAAGGATTGTTGATATTTGCAACAATTCGGTTATTCCGCCATTCAACTATTAGGAGGAATTGAGGGCTTCACGTGTCGAAACACCTGAAGCCCGAAGTCCCAGAGCACTTGGTCCTCAACCCTCGATCACATGAGAAGATGAACTTTAAATTATTTTTTTTTCTCTCGAGTAAAATCAGATAGCTCGATTCCTCCATTAAAGGGCTTCAGTCAATAAAGGACACAACTTGAAGTTCTAACTCTGAATAATCTAGTGCTTGGATAGTCAGATCTAGCAAGATCCATACTAGGTAAGAAGAAATTTTCTGTAGATCTAATTTTTAAAACATGCTAGACCCTGAATTTCGTTGTCTTTTTGCATGAATTGATATCAGTGTGACAAGATAGTTGATACACAAGTGTGATCGAATTGGTGAATGAAAAGTATAGAAACATTTTCATGGGTCAGCAAAGATGACTCAAGAAGTCCAAAAGGCATCTCACATAGCTATGGAAATAGAACAACACAGAAATGGTAGCATATTTCACAAAGATAAACGAAGAGGTTCCAATTGTACCCGAGGAGCTCATACAAGAAGTAGATCAGAGGAAAATTGATGATATTTGGAGCAACATGAGCATGAATCTACCATTACTGCCACAATATAATGGTAAGAATTTTGAAAGTTGGTCTATTAGAATGAATGGTTTTGTGTCTTGCAGACTATTATCATAATCTACATGATCAAGAAAGGGATGCATTAGCATTGCATCTCATCCAACAAGACTTGGATGGAAGTATGTTGCACAAGGTTGCAACAACAATATCTTTGAAAGAAGTGTTGGCATAGGGGTAGACACAGAGTTCAATGCTACAACAACACACCAACAAAACCCTAACTACCGGCCCTTTCCGCAACACCTGTGAAGCAGATGAAGTCTCGCCCGAGGTAGAAGTAGGGGTGGTTGCAGGACTCCAGTGTCTGCAACCGTAGCTGGGACACAGATCTATGATTCTAATCACTTAACAAAGAAGTCAACAGTTATATTTATCAATATTCAGTTCTTAGTTGCAGGGCAATTAAACCCTAATTACAACACAACACAGTATTCAACCATATCTAGCATCTAACAACACTTAGCATGAAGAAACATATCATATATTAATAGATTCAACAATAAGCACATGTATATAAGTCAGATCTAACATTCATCCATACTATTAAGCACTAAGAATCAAGATATCATTCATCT
Source organism: Picea mariana (assembly GCA_032191745.1). NCBI lineage: Eukaryota > Viridiplantae > Streptophyta > Pinopsida > Pinales > Pinaceae > Picea > Picea mariana. The sequence continues at coordinate 17,098 of JASDQU011249875.1, forward strand.
GTATTCAAGCACTAAGCACATTAGCATATAAGCACATCAACACATTGCACAAAGTAGAGCAACACAACATGTACATGCTCAAATTTTAGCTCAAATTTCAAAGTGCTCAGAATGCGACGAAAATAGTGCCATTGCGTCCGTCTCGTATTCCTGATTTCGGTGGTATATTTACTTTGTCAAATGGACTCTGTATGGAGAAGATATCGCGATCTGTTCGTCAAGCCAAATAGGGAAAAATTTTCATGCTGACTGTACCAGTCCGTACAGGCTCACGTGGCAGAGTCCGTACATGCTGACGTGGCGACCGTATGGTGACATGGCACCTGCTGACATGGTGGTTTGTTATTAGCTGACAATTGGGCGAATGTTATTGCGACACGTGGCATCATTTGGGCGAATGGTAAGGTGCCACGTGGCCCAGTCATGGGTTGCCACGTGGCACCCCTTTATTGGCCCGTGGTTTTGTTCCACATACATGTGACCATACCTGTTATGAAATGGCGCGCGCGCGCGCGGGTATTTTAAACATAGCCCGTGTGGGTCCGGTTAACACATTGCGCGCCCATTTTTCAAACGGTTAACACTATATGTGACCATTATAAAACGCGTGCGGGGTTTGTAGTTATTTAACGGTTAGCCGCGGTTATGTTAGTTTCACATATGACCGGTGGTTACATGGAGTTTTGTGCGTGGGAGTTTTTGAAATGTGCCTAGCCACTTGTCATGCCCAGAGTTAACCAAATGGAATGGGTGCCTATTTTTGCGCTGGGTACTTGGCGCTTGGCCATTGGCTTGTTGAACATTGGCCCTTTTCGCTTAAGAGCACAGTCATATTTTGAACCCATATGCCCAGGTGCTAGGCGGTTAGGGGTTGGCGCGCCCTAAACCGTCCTACGGTTTGCACCGTTGGCGCGGTTGCACCCGGTTCTGTGTTTTCACGCTTTAAATTGCATGTGAGCCAGGTTCAAATGGGAAGGGTGCATTTTGGCGAACCAGTTCTCAGCATGGTTGAACGAGGAAAATGGAGGAGGCCTAACTTCTTCATCTTTTGGCCGATTCAGGTGTCGTAAAAGCCCATCTAGGGGTTTTTGGACGTCCTGGATCCATTGGTGCTGTTATCAAGTCCATTTGAATACTTCTTCTGCAAGTTTTTCAGCATTGAAGTTTTAGCAAGCTCCAGGGAGCTTGAAGCCCTCATTGATGGAGGACATGTTTTGGTGAGCCTATGTTTGTTTTTTGTGATTGAATAATCATTTTTGGCTAATTGATATGCTATGAACACATTGGGACAGGTTTCAAAGGCTTTTGAGGACCTCTACAGGTGTTTTTTCCAAAGAGAATCTCAGGGAAGCTTATGGCCACATGTAGAAGAGGTCATGCCCAGATGAGCCCTGATCCGTTTTCAGAGTTCTATTAGTCATTTTTGGGGTATTTATGTGCTCTGATTTCAATGGTACAGTCTGTTTTTCCATTGGAGTTGAGAAGCATATTGTAAAATAACTTTTGATTAATTAATCCCAGAGAGCCAAGTCCATTAATGGAGGCTCAAGGAGATGTAGCCCAGAGGGGGGTGAACTCCTTTATCAGCTTGTTCTTGTTGTGAGTTTTGATGGTTTATTTGCTGCAAGTTGTGTTGTTGTGTATTTGTTTAAAGTACATATTTAACCATCTAAAAGAACAATTCCTCACACATAAACATTTACAAGAAGATGCATGAACTTAACACATAAGTTTATCTTGCATATTTTAACACATGAAGCAAGGTCCTGTAAAGTTTATTTTTAATGAAGTAGAGGGTGCTTGCATAGCATAACAAGTCAGCCTTCTATTTTCAGATCAGGTGGTATCAGAGCATAGTTTGTTTTGCTCATGTGTTGGCCATTGATAGCTTGAGATTTAGCTGTTGGTATTGTGCAAGTTTTTTGTTGAAGTTTGATATCTTCCAAGGATGGAGGAAGCTTCAAGCATTGATAGTTCTCATACATCTTCATTATCTAAGTTCTTTGACAAAGAAGAGATTCTAACTATGAGAGATTTGATGAAAGAGATGTGTGAAGAAAGAAATGTGAACATTTCCCTTGAAGAGCAGTTGATGGCCATGAAGCAGGAGAAAGACCAGCTTCTTGAAAGGTTGCATGAGATGGAGATTCAACTCCCTGAGGCAAAGAAAACCCTTACTAATTACATACATGAACATAAGGTATGCGATGTTAGTTTATCTTCTAATTCCTCTCAAGATGAATGTTTTGGTGTTTTTGAAAAGCAC
>JASDQU011249876.1:1495-25406 GCA_032191745.1 Picea mariana
ATAATTCTTTCTTATATATAATAATATTACATTCATAGGAAGCACCAACTTCCATATTCTCCAGCACCAACTAGAAGGATATTCCAACCCCATGTTTACAGGATCCAACCTGAAGGAAGCTACAACTCCCTATATTCTCTAGCTCCAACTGGAAGGAGGATACAACCCCCTGATTTACAGTCTCCAACCTAAAGGAAGTTGTTGACGAGATATTTCCCTCGTGACTTTGGGTCGAAATCACAATAGATAAAGATTGTATGGAGAAGATAGAAATATTCCCTCCAGAACAAGCACACAAAATTGAAAAAATAACTACTTTACAAGGAGAAGTTAGGGAAGGAAGAGGGAGAAAGGGTGCACCTTAAGTCTCTCATTTGATTTCAATCCGACTCCTTTCTCTCAACGAACTCAGGATCCTTTGCAGGAAAAAATATATAAAATGGACACAATACAACAGTTGCTATGAGGATAGTTACACAATCAAAGGGTATACATGCCATATATCGTATTCAAAGTAAGTTGAATCAACAAAAACATACAATGAACACATGATAGTAAGGAAAAAAAACTCTTCCATTAACACCAAATCAGAAAGGTAAGTTACAACCTTGTCTCACCTTTGACACTACCTCGAAGCCAATTATCTAAGTTCCACCAAGAACCCTCAAGCATCAACTCAATGATTGTTCTCTTAATTGGATGGCCCAAATAGGTATAAGGATGCACCCTATATCCATATAGACAAGAAAGAGATGATGGAAAAGGAGCTTCTAGATAAAAGGGGCCATTGCTCAGAGGATTATAGCAAAGGGAGGCTTGCTAGATACTGATAGCATAATATTGCACCAAGATACTTGACCTCTCCTTAGCCTTCAATGGTGCTTTTATCTCTTCCCAGAGAGGTTGGGGTATTTGGATTCTATTGTGTATGGGCAAGGGGATGTAGGGGAATGATCCCAACCGAAACACCCACCCAAAAACACATAATTATTTTCGTTTTTATGATTTTTGAGGGCAACCACGGGTTGCAAGATGGAGAGTCATGGATTTCCATGCTTTGCACTAGGGAAACCCACGGATATTCTCATAAGGAATTATTTTTAAATGATTTTGGAGAGGCAACTTAGGAAAATGTCTAGCGATCTTTGGGAAAAGGTTAGGCCATGGCACAAATGCATAGGTATGGCATTTTGTGCTATAACAGATGCACCCTAATGTTTGAGGTCAGAAGGGAAAAATAATGGCCAAAATGCGTTATAAACTCTAATAGGACAAGATCCATTGAAGTACCCCTAAATATTCCTGAACAACTAATTCAACAACAATAACCATCAGTAAAGATCAAGCAAGATTTTTTCTTACAAAATCAAGCATACCCATTCTCAAAAGTGATATAAGCATGCCTGCCAAATAAAGTACATTGTGGGTCCATGGTACATATGAAAGTATGACTAATGTACATGGCCACAAACAATAAACAATGGAGTTATGTCTCAGGATCAAGAACGAAGGATATCTAGAAAAAGAGAATGAACAAGATGATCCTTTGTAACTATCAATGTATGTGAGGTGGCACCATATGAGTCGGGAAGGAGCACAAAAAGATGTAGCTCTCGTACTTCACCCGAAGTCTTCACAATGATCTGTCGTGGTACAAGTATAAAATATGTGAATCGATGTGTTGAATTTGAACAAAGTGAGACATCGTTTGATTACTAGCCGTTTATGTATATCATTAATGAACATGACACAACCCATTGATGATGATAATGGGAATCAAGGTACCATGGTACAATCTAATAAGTGTGAATAAATGAGTTGGAATCGAACACCTAATAGAATCTATTGAGCAGGGGACATTAATGTATTACCACTGTCAATAGCAAGGGAACCTGCCACTAATTACTACAAGCCCCAAGGTACCAAGCATAACTCTAGAACCCTCTCCCAGAGCAAGATGTGTTGGAGTCGATGGGAAGATATCTACTAGAAGAAAGGAACTAAGGAATCCTCCATGCACCATCACGAGGGGTGGAAGAAGGAAAAATATTTGGAAGAAATTGGATGAAGAGACTGATACTCATGATGATGAGATTGACTTGGGAAGGCTGACTTGCAAGGTCAAAGACTAACTACAGCATGGCCAACATAGGTTGAAACTTTCCCTTGAACATAAGCATGACACATTATGTGACTTAGGCAGTGTGACTTTAAACTGGGATACATTTGTGACACAGGAGGCATCAAAAAATGTTCCATATGGTTGGAAAACCAATCGGGGGAGATAAAACTCAAAAATGAGAAAAAGTCTCCTTAAGCCATACTAAACCCAAAATGATGAGAACAAGACTCAAATTTGTTCCTTTTCAAGGGTGACAAAAAATGCTTCCAATGAAAGAGATAGATGTTTTCCCTCTTATTTTTAGTTTTTTTATCTATTTTTCTTTTTTGTATTATAAAACCCTGAAAAGGAATAAAAGAATGCTATTGTGTAGTGGAGGAAATGAGTGTCGAGGGAAAGCAAACTAGTTTTATAGTGCAGGGAACTTACACATGCTCAATGCAAGGAAGCATGTGCAATATAAGAACACTCGGCGGATGTTCCCTCCAGGGATAAGGTGTCGAGTCGCAAAGGAATAAAATGCAAGTCTGGGGATAATAAGAATGTATAAGAAGTTGGTTCAGTGACAACATGTTGAAGCCAACATTATGCCTAAAAGCTCAATTAGTCAAAATGTAATACAATTACAACTCAACTTTGGGAAGTAAACCTCCTATGATGGTATTTTTCATAATTTTAGTCTCCAAAACCTGAAAAGGAATAAAATAATACCAAGGAGAACTCTTATGGCCAATATAGTCCTGAACAAAGTATTATTTTTTGTACATAGTCAGTACGATCTGAAAAAGGGTTAAACTTGTATCGAAAATATGTCTCTTCAAATCCATTTTATGATTGTGACAGAGATAAGATCACTTGGCCATATTTCCATATTTAAGGACTCTGAAAATATCTTAACTATGGACTCCCTCATCCTTTTTCATAAATTTAGTCTTATGAGCCTGAAAAACTATAAAACAAAATCGAGGAGAATTCTTCTAGTCCGTAGACTAGAGTATACATTTTTCATAATTAGTCTATTAAGTCTGAAAAAGGGGTAAACTTGTATTGAATAGATATTCCTTCAGGATCGTTTAACGAGTGTAAAATGAACAAGGTCACTGTACAATATTTTCAATTTTCAGGAGTCTGAAAATAGCTTAACTATGGGCTCCATAATGTTGTCATGAGCAACATTTAAGGGAGGGAGTCCTATGGGTAATGGATAGGAAAAGAATGATTAAGAATGATGTTCAAATGAAAACTCATGGTGGGGTTAAAAAGGACTCCCGAGCCTAAAAAAAAACTTGCATCATGAGCACCAGAATTCAAGGGGATTCTATACTAGAGAGCTCATAGAAGGTAGACTCTACCATAAAAAACTAACAATTTCAAGAAAAGAGAAAGGTGTCATTGCTTGTTAATGGGGTCAATCATAGGTTTAAGTGGAAATGGAAACTGATAATGAAAAAGTTTAGATGAATGCATCCTAACCTGAATGTTAGGGCCCAGTTATGAGAACATTACTTGCCCAGGGCCTTTTAAATGGTTCGTCCAATTGGTGACAAAAATATGAAGAGAATCTATATTATCCTAAGACCTATAAAAGGGACTATGTCACTATAAAATATGACCATTACTTGAAAATTTTGAAAAAATATTGAAACTATAGGAAGTGGGTTTTTAAATATTAATAAAAAATTGTTATATTTACCCATTTACTATCCATTTTTACCATTTTGCCCAAAAAATAACCAAAGTGACCAAAACACTTCGAGTGCATAATCAAAGAATCACAGAGCTTGGATAAACTGCACTACTTTCCACCTTAAACAATTGTTCTCACCCTATATTTAATTCCATTAACTCATTTCTTCAATGTCATTCAAATTTTAAGATTAACTTCATTTAATTGACATGTCCATGCACATCCACGGAATGCCTTGAGTAAACCCGCGGATATCTGCAACTAGTGGAAACACCAATCACATATACCCGTGACTGTTCTAATTATATGTCATGGATTCCCATTGAATATTTTGAAAAAGTGAAGCTAACTCAAAAAAAATTGGCAAATGAGCACGATGTTTTCCTATGGAGAGAACGTGAACACGAAGAGGTGGATCGGGCAGTGTTTGACAATAATGAGGAAAAACAAGATCTAGATGCATGTGGTATGTATAAATTATTCCAAATTGGTGGAATGAGGGTGCAAAGGATATTGTTGAATCTCTCAATGGACTATTGGAACCCCAATGTCAAGGTATTCATGCTCACTCGACAGTCATTGACCATTACAGTTGAAGAAATCTACTTCATTATCGGTTCATCTAGGAGAGGGGAAGTGCCACAATTCCAATATAGTGGCGGAGGCCATAGTATAAATGAATTTATCAACACATATTGTTATGTTGGCACCAAGAAAAGTGGATGTCAAGTGTCGATCAAATAGATCACCAATGGAGCACTAGCATGCTCAACAACATGAAAGCACATCTTACTGACTACAATCTCACGAAATCTAATAAAGTTTTCTTCATAAGTGTCCTATGCACTTTTATTTTTGAGCGGGTGCCTATGATGAGCCCATCAACACACGTACGAGGACACCTACGACCATGGCCAGCCATGGTCTGATGGACCAAGCTCATAGCTCTCCTTGGAGGTGGAAAAATGTTCAACCCCTATGATGATATTTTCTTTAGTTGGTGGGTGCTATAAACTCCCTTTATCAAGGAATATCCATATGCATGAATCAAGATCACCAATGATCTCAATGTCATTATCCCTTCTAGAGATGAGATACAGGATATAGGTAAGATTTCATTTTATATTATTTAATTTTCAGTTTTCAAATATATAAGTATTTATATCTTTTTGTGAGATCCAAAATACTAACTAGTACCTTAATTTTATGTAGATAGAGAAACCATGAGACTAGCTAATGTCTTGCAACATAGCCGACGAGGAAGGGAGGAGGCAGGTTTGAGTGATGATGCAGCTAGGACCTTGCATAGTGTGGGCTGGAAATTTGAGGCCCTCATGCACAATGTGCTTATGGATACCATTGATGACCTCCCTGTAGGCATGAAACGTCATGTTGTGGGGGTACCTAGGCCATGGGTTTGATTGTTTCAATGTTTGGAAAATGTTGTTTTTTGTTATGATAGGGTGCATCGACCTCGAGCCTAGGCACATTATGTTCTCATAGCACAATTTTTGTACTTGATGGATCTCATATATATATATATATATATATATTATTTTTTGTGTGTTCAATACATTTTGTACTTTATTTACAAATGTGAAATATTTACATGTGAATGTGTTTGCTTACATTAATAGTGATGTAAATGCCAATATAAAACATAATTAGCATAGGCATCAAATAATTCATTATATCTCCTATGAACATATTCATAAGTAACAAAATCAAATGAACACTCCAGCAGACCTACCCTAAGGAAGAACTGTAACAACACCAAATAGTGTACTCGACACATGCCATTTAACTGTGAAATCACCAATTCTGAATCCATGAGCACTTGGAGGTGATTAATGTCCTATGACAATGCTTCTCACAAATGTCGAATAATTTTTCTATACTCGAAAATGGTCTTAGTAGTCTCCCTGAGACACACACCTCCAGTGGACACTATCTAATTAGATGGTGAATAAATCACCCAAGTAGTGGATACTAAGTGTGGAGTATGGCAGCTAGCACTATCTATGAATCCAAAGTAGATCAATGACTCCTCGAGCATCTTCCACACAACAGAAGCACACCAATCACTAACACAACAAAAGGACAATGAAAAATTCTAAACAAAGTTATGTACAAAATGAACAATAGTTACAAACATGTTAATGCTCAATGCCTCAGGCTACAGAATAATACATCTTGAGATAGAGTCCATTTATGGGCTCCAACAAAACATTACCTTCATAATCTACGAGCTCGTAAGATCCTTTTTCTAAAACCCATTGGATGACATAAGTGTCGTACTACATAGGGTTAAACTTTCTTACCACCATGGAATCCTTGTCCTGTTCATAGAACAATACAAGGTCTCCCTTGAATAAAACACTAGGATGAATGCATTTATCGTATTGAGAGTTGATACACTTCTTGTGCACTTTGTTTGCTAAATATTCATCTCAACATTTCTCGTCAAGATGTTCAATATAAAATAAGCGCTCCTAGAGCTGAGTCATCTCAGGAAGGATATCAACTGCTATTTTAAGTGAAGTAACCTCACATTCAATCAGAAAAAAAAATTCCACTCTGTGGATGAGTTGAAAATGCGAGAAACGAATAACGGTTTTGACTGAGGTCTGGTAATCCCACAAGGTTGGGTATAGCATCAAGTTCCAATTAATTCGATTTGAGTTAAACCTTCTTATTAGTATCATTTTTAATGACTTGTTCATGGATTCAACTTGGTCGTTGGCCTAGGGATAGGAAGGAGAGGAATGATCCTTCATAAACCCCAATTTTGATGCTAGCTCCGACATCATGTGGTTATGAAAGTTACTTCCATGGTCAGTGATAATCACTCTCGGAAACCCAAAACTAGATATGACCTGATTAAATATGAAGAGTGTTGTAGTTTCCCCATCATTAACAAACATTGGCATGGCCTCGACCCACTTAGTAATTTATTCGAAGAAAATAATGATGTAACGATGCCCCCTAGATGAAGTTGAGTAGCATGTCATGAAATCTACCCCCACTTGTTGAAGGGGCCGATAGTAATAACAAGAAACATGGGAGTGGGATACACATAAATTTTCTCAGTGAATATTTGACATGGGTGAATCTTATGAACCAATTCGACACAATATTTGAATATCGTGGGCCAACATTACCCAACGCACAAAATATTTTGGGTTATTTCCAACCCAGATAGGTGACCACCACATGCTACACTATGGAAGTCATTCAAAAAATCCTCCACTTATTCAAAATTCAAACAACGACGAATAATAAATTCCACCCCATGCTAATACAATGTGTTAGGGATGATGACGAATATTTTTGCCATGTGACGAACTCCTCATCGCTCATCGCGTGAATAGTTTGGAGTAAATTTCATAGTCTGGAGATATATAAGAATATCCCCATACCATGGGTCAGATGAACAGATGAGGAAAATATGCTCGTCTGGAAACAAGTCTATCATTTCACTTTCCTCATTCTCAACTGGGAAATCCAACATTAACTTGGAAAATACCAAATACTTCTTATACTTCATGGATATAAATTCCAAATCGAACTCTTGAAGAACAACAATCCATATGTTGTACTTCCCACAAATAATTTTCCTAGTCAAAACATATTGGAAAGGATTAATGACGGTGATAACGGTTTTCTTACGTAGCAGAATATAGTAAGGAAGTCATTGAACAACATGGAATGCTTCCAAGGCCAACTTTTCAACGTGTGAATACTTAATTTCAGGACCTATCAACGCACGACTTAAATAATATATGACGTGCTCATAATCTTCCTGAACAAGAACCATTCCAACAGATGATTCAATGGCTACCAAATACAACACGAAATCATGATTGTAGCTGGGAGGAATCAACAAAGGAGTTGAAACCAAATCTTTCTGTAACATGTCAAACAAGCGTTATGCAGATTCGTCCCAATAAAATTGAACCCCTTTATTCGAAAGGAACATCAAACCTTTTGTTATGTTGGCATAGTTTGACACAAATTTCCAGAGAAAACTTTCCTTTCCTTGCAGGCTCAGAAGCTGTCTAATCGTACGTAGAGGAGGCAACTGAAATATTTCCTCAACCTTTAAGGGGTCAACCATGATCCCCTTCATCGAAACTATGAATCCAAGAAGATTACTGGAGGTCACACAAAATATACACTTGTGTGGATTCAATCGGATCCGATAGTAACGACATCATTCAAAAACCAAGAGTAGGGCATCTCTCTTGCGACGACCTCCTTGGTCCATCACTCTTGTAAATAACACCATAGGTCATGTTTCTTGCGACGACCTCTTTGGGTTGTCTCTCTTGCAATGATATCTCAGGTTCGTCTCACTTTCCACGGCACGTGAAGTGATGTTTTACAGGGCCAAGATTCATCGCAATCTCCATGACATAATGTTGTAAGAGCATCGAAATGGCCATCACAAAATTACCCAAATTTACTAGTGGATGTTGGGATCTCTTCTATGAATGATTCCTTAGATCATCTAAGTATGCCTCCACTATATTATTCAAGTCTTGAAAAGGGAACATCATGGCTCGCTGGAATGTAGCACTAGTTTTTTTAAGACCAAAGGGCATCTTCTTATAAGTGAAGGTTTCCCAGGGACATATAACGGTTGTCTTGTGTTGGTATTCTGAATGAATTTCAATCTAGTTGTACCTAGAAAAACCATGCATAAATTAGAATATTTTTTCCCCCAAACACTCCTCTAAGATTCGATCAATGAATGGCATCAGGAAGTTACCTTTGGTACAAGCCTTGTTTAAGTATCGAAAATCCATGCAAACATGAATTGTACCCTACTTCTTATCTACCGAAACTAGGTTGGAGACCCATTCCTTCAAAGGAATGGGGTAGATAAATCATTCTTTAAGAATTTTTTTCGCCTCTGCTTTGATTTTTTTTATTTCCTAGGGTTTACAGGTCTAAACATTTGTCGAACCGGCTTTTCATTTTCATAAGTTTGAATTTCATGTTGAACTATTCGAGGATCAATGCTAGGAATTTCCTCATAAGTTCGTGAAAATATGTCTCGAAACTCTTTAAAAAGTGTCATCTACTAAACGATCTCATCTTGTGAGAATTCTACTCCGATACATACATTTTTTATGACATTAGGATTCTTAGAGATGTTGATGAGGATTGTCTCCAATATACTAGCCATATTTCCTTTAGCATAGACATCATGCCCAACAAAAGGATTGACTACTCCGTCAACACTTCCAACAATGGTTGACTTAAACTATCCATTCTCTACTCGACTGCGTTCAGGGAGGAAATAGGATCTATGATGAAAATCCTCCCACAGTCGTTCAAATTTGACCATTTCCTTGATAATGGCTTCATATGAAAAAAAGATTATATCTAAACAGTCTTGAGAGTTTGAAGATTATTGAGCCAAAATAGGCTCACGAAAAATATCATCCTCCTCGATGACGACAGGACAACGTAGGTCTATTGTGGCCTGCTAAATGGCTTTAGAAGATACTTCAACTACAGAGAAGGGTTTGACCATCCCGACATGGATTCAACCTTCAACCATACTAGATGGTGAGGGAAGGGCCCATGGGTCCTGCATATAATACGATCTAAACAAAGTGACCCTATTAACTGGAGTGGTGAAAACATACGAACGCAGTGTGGGAGACTGAAAAGATCCCATACGCAAAGGGTACATCCCACAACTAATGCTCTCAGTGGTCTCCTAAGTGTTTTCAATCCAAGGGATAGTATTCCCAGGGTTAGCTTCCATGTCAGAAAGGTTGTATGCCACCTAATCAATGTTCACAATTCTTCCCTCATGGGAAAACATATAATATGAAATATTGTTGAGACAACATTTGTCATGGCATATGTCCAACTTCTTCCTAACAACATATTATAGTCAAGGGGCACGCCAACTACTTAAACCTCTACGCAAACAAAATTTCCCCTCAATGTAACTGGACAAGAAGAAATCATACCATGTGGTCAAAATGAACATCCATCGAAGGTAGTCAAGAGTGTAGGAGACGAGGTAAGCTGAGGAGAAATGATATCTTTCCAACATGAAAAATACATTATGCACATTAAAACACCTTCATCAATAATAGTTCTATTAACTAAAATATTGTTTCAAATGACACCAATATGAAACACTACATAATATGGGAGGAGTGGCCTCACATAAGTATCATCAAACTTCATCACGAGATGACTATATGAATCAACAACTCTTATGGAAAAAAATAATGCAACACATTGCGAGGGAATCTTTGGAGCACCTCCAAAGTAGACATTGCATAGGTTGTTTGAGCCAAATCCTCAACAATTGAATAATTGGGAATGGCTCTTGCATTAGGGTTATCCATTGTCATTTTATAAACACCCTTAGGTATGTGCAATGTTGTCTCTTTGTCAGTATTCTCTATGTGGAGAGGGGCCTGATACTCTAAGGTTTTCTTACCCTTCTCGGTAGAGTATGGATTATCATAATTCTAAGACCGCGTCGACAAATATACATCCTTTAGCTTCAAATGGATAAGAATTTTTACTACTCCTTTATATCCATCAAAGGGTGGAGCACTTGAAGTGACCTCTTGTGGGTTGAATTTGGAAGAACCATATTGCAAATTATGCCCTTGTGGGAAAGGGTTCTTCAACATAGCAGGCTACTACTATTGATTCAATTTTATAAGGCGTTAGACTTCTTCCATTTGTGGGAACTGATGTGTAAGTTGATCATCATTACAAATCATGCAAGGAAACTTCACCTTCCTTTTACCATCCTTGGCCCCATCAACATTCTTATCCAACTTTTTGTTATTTCCCCCACCACCTTTCTTACTCTTTCCTTTTTTCTTCTCTCTAGGTTGTTGAGGACCCTTCAAATTATTTGTTTGCATAGAATGTATGTCTGAAGAATGGGTGGCGGGGGTGCTTGATCTAGAGCCTAAAACGATCACAAGTTGTTGAATAACAAGTTTTTGCATCTGGGTAGAGGCTAGGTCTGCAACTTTCGTTTGAGTAGAAACCACTATACCATTGATGTGTGGGTTAGACTTTGGATTTTCCAAGTCGATAGTAGATCACGATGCATTCAGAATAATCGTATAGAGCATTCCTGATTGAGAGTATATGAGCTCTAACTGTTGCACCTGAATAATTGCTTGTTCCTATAAAAACACTCTCGAAGTTGCAACGTCTTTAGAAATATAGAGTAGAGATTTCAGGAACCATTCAAGGAGGAACTATGGTGAAACCATAGCCTTAATCAATATCTTTCTTCTCCTCCATTCCCAAATGTGATCAGAAATGTGCATGGCCTTATCTTGCTCAAAATTAGCCAGTAATTATGTCTCAGCATCATAGTGGATAGGGAGTTTGAAATTGTTTAGTAAAACTATGGATAAATGACTAAAAGATGAGTACTTCCCCCTCTCAAGTTCAATACACCACTTGGTAGTGCCTCAAGTGAGAGTATTCTAGAACAAATGCAATTGAATCGAATCACCATTAAGTGAGTTGGATGAACACCACAAGTGGAACGTTGTAACGTGATCCTGTGAGTCCTCACCACTTTTCCCATCAAATTTTGGAATGTCCAAAGGTAGTTTGGTTGGGACCGGAGAAAAACTATTTTCATGACGAATGGTATCATTCATCAACTTGTATAAGTATGGAAAATGTAGCGTTTCCAGAAATGGTAACCTAGGCTGCATCATTGACTGATGAGCAACATGAAAAGAAGGTCCTGGGTTGTCACTGGCTCTAGGATTCTAGAAATATTATGATATTGAACCAAAGCTTGGGATGAAATCTTGTTGGACCTGGTTGAACTGAGGAACACCTCCACCCATCTGATTCTCAAAATAAGAACCGAGGTTTTCTCGAGCAGATCCCCCATGCATAGGAACTGTTGGATCAGGTTTTCATTGATGCCAATGGTTTCATTGATTGATGTCATTGATGAATTTCAAGTGATTGATTGATGTCAAGTGATTCATTGACGCCAAAGTATTGATTGATTTATGATTGATGTCAAGTATATGATGCATATGATTTCATGCATAGATGAAGATGGATCAATGAGTTGTCATTGATACATGATGCGAAGATGAAGATGGATCGATGTGATTTCCTTATCATGGTTGATAAAGTCCACAAATGTATGAACTCCAAAGTGGTCCCCTTATGGTGAAATCCCTCGATATTTCTAAATGTGATCTTGAAAACATTTCAAATGAAGACAAAGAATCAAATGATGATGTTAGCACAAATAAAGATCTTGAAGACATTTCAAATGAAAGAAAATAATCATGTGATGATATTGGAAAAAAGGAATATATCGAAGTTATTTCAAATGAAGGTAAAGAATCTCCAAAGACTCTTGATTGCAATGATTCAAAATGTGATGATGTTGAATTTTTATCTACAAGTGAAGAACAAAATCTAGAAATAGTTTGTGTAGAGTTTGATGGTAGTTATCCCATGGAAAGAATAGAAGAATATATATTAGAACTTCAAAAGAAACTTGAAGATGGTTTATATGAATATAACAATGACCATTATTATATATACTATAGCTATCTTTTGTATAACACTAAGAAGTTTCTTAGGAGGAGTCAAAGCCACATCTTGAATTTAAAGGGAATGCTCAAAGAACAAAAAGAGAATAATACGACTCAATTAGAAGAAAAGGAAGAAGAGATCACAAGACTAAAGAATGAAAAAGAATATATAAAGGTAGATGATGAGATTAGAAATTTTTTTGAAACTATTGTCCATCTCAAGACCCAAATTAAAGAAACCAAAAGGGTAGAGGAACTATTGAAGAATCAAATTAATGAAAAGGAAGAGTCGTTTCATAAGTTAGAAGCTGAAGTTGTTGATCTTAGAAAGAAAGTAGAGAAGTCAAACAAATTCTTGAATAGCTCACTAATCTTGATTGAGATATTGGAAAGTCAAAGACCACCAAATGATAAATAAGGTCTTGGATACAAGAAAGAAGCTACACATGCTGAAGCAAGCACCTCAAAGAAGCATGAGGTAAAGGATGAAGAAAAAGTTGCAAGTCAACCATATACAAAAGGTAAGGAAAGTTTCAAAAGAACTAAGAAAGAAAGACATCAAGAAGCTACCTTTACACCTCAAAGAAAATGGACACCAAAGGAAAGGTATGAAAGTGTTTTTCATGGTCAATGTTATTCATGTAATGAATATGGTCACAAAGCCTTGGAATGTAGTTCTTATGAAAGGAGATATAATGTAAGATTTTATAGCACCCCAAGGTGTTGGAGATGTGATCAAGTAGGACACATTGTTGTTCACTATAACACCATGAGATGCTACAACTATAGTGGATTTGGCCACAAGTCCCAGGAGTGTTGGAACACAAGAAGAAATTCTATGATGAAGAATTCATATATCATGGCTAGAAGAAGGAATGAAGTAAGAATGGGAGAAATCTTTGAAAAAATGGAAGCTCAGAGCTCAAGTTCTAAGAAGTAGGGACACCTTCAGAAGTGGGTGAAGAATACTGAGCAACCATAATAGAATGGAATATTGAATGGAAGCTCAAGTGTGTCATCTACTAAAGCATATGCGGGTGACAATGGTATCAGTCGTGTACATATGCATGTTGACTTTGAATAGGTCACGTACATATGCATGCTATTGTGTAGCAGGTCATGTAGATGTGGTAAAGACTTGGGAAAAATACAATGCACATGGGTTGCAGCTTGATGCTATGGTATAACTCTGTGTTGCAGGGTCTGACATGGTTTGTTGTAGGTTTTGACACTATTTGTTGTAGGTTTTCATAACTCTATATTGAATTATGTAATGTGATGATAAAAAATGATGAAAGTCCATCTTGGATGTATGGAACTAACCCATGAGTATGGATTGAGGCACTTTCTGTTGAAGAACAATGTTGGTTATATCAGTGAAGTTAAGGCACCTTGGTTATGTGATATATCTTGATGATGCTAGCTAGAGATGTCATTGATCTATTGAATCATACTAATAGCACATGTGTTGCTGGATGCTTAGTATTTGTTGTAGTGAATGGAGAATTGATGTTGATCTGTTTCTATACATGGATGGTACATATTTTGAGTTTCATTATCTTATGATGTATTGTTGGAAGCTTACTTGTTGAAAACTTGATGCATGCATTTGGCATATGAATGGGATATATATTTGGACATGTAGTTGGTGATTTGATGAGGTGATCATGTTGTACATCATTGATGATCTATATTTGATGCATGATTGGTATATTTCTAGTACATTGGTAGAGGCACCTACTAGCAGTTTGGTTGGCACATATTTAATGGAGGATTCAACATACATGTATGAGGATTCATCATGTTGTGGTATTGGTGCATGGTTGATGTACTTTCTTGGTACAAATGGTGATACATGTTGATATACATGTTTGGTACACTCATAGAAGGAATATTCATGATGATAATGCACCATTCGTATTACTTGATTAGCACAACAATCGGCACTTGTTTGAGATACATGGTTATCACACTTGGTTGGCATATTGGTAGATGCACATGTTTGCATATGGTTGATACATTCCATTGATAAGATCTTATGGCACATTGTATGGTATTGATGTACATGGATTTTTTACATGGGTGTTGTGCATGATGGGCACACAATTGGTACATGATGTACTTGGGTAATGTTCTACTCATGATTCTCTATTTTATTGTTGACATATCTTTTGTTTCATGATGGTTGGTATGGCATGAGTTTGATGCATAAACAGGTCCAAGGATAATCATATGGTATCATATTGTTCATCTTGCACAGAAGATAGGGGGAGACATACCCATAGGGGGAGTTATTCTTCTTCCCATGGTTCTAGGAGGAGAAAAGATCCCTATACTTCAAGAAAGAGCACAAAGGCATAGTTCCAGGGGAAGCAATGGTCACAGGGGGAGTATGAGCAGTGTATCTTCAACATTACATCAAATTGATATCCCTCATTCAAAAGGGGAGATATTATTCAGAGGAATATCAAAGGCATTCAGACAGGGGGAGTAGCCCCAAGGAGAGTTCAAAGTAGGGGGAGCAACCCCAAGGGGAGAATGGCTCTTTGCCATTGATGTCAAAAGGGAAGAGATAGTCACATTGATGTGATTGATGTTTAGTAATGGGGAGAGATAGTCATTAGTGATGGGGAGAGATAGTCACATTGATATGATTGATGACTATTGATGTAGAGCATGCCTTGTCTACATGTTGACATCAATGTTGGTATTTCCATCATTGCCAAAGGGGGAGATTATTGGATTAGGTTGTCATTGATGCCAATGGTTTGATTGATTGATTTCATTGATTAATGTCAAGTGATTGATTGACGTCCAGTGATTGATTGATGCCAAATGATTGATTGATTGATGATTGATGCCAACTATATGATGCATATTATGTCATGCATAGATGAATATGGATCAATGAGTTGTCATTGATACATGATGCAAAGATGAAGATGGATTGATGTGATTTCCTTATTATGGTTGATAAAGTGCACAAATGTATGAACTCCAAAGTGGTCCCCTTATGGTGAAATCCCTCATGGGAAGACACTTTGCGGATGATTTATCCTAGAAGAATGGTTGGAGAACCCATGGCTTATTGTGGAATAAAGACATGAAGATCAATGAAGTTGTTGGTAAAACTATCCTAGATGGATAGTGCTTTTCATGTCAAACTTTCCAGTGGTATGTGGAATTTCACATAACTCCTCATGGTTTGAGAGTTATGGCCTTACAAAGTTGGAGGACCCTCATATGTTTGCTTGAAGCCCCAAAAGGTCAAAGACGTCAAAGATCTTGCAAAGAAGAAATTATTATTTAAATGATAAAGTAAAGTGACAAAGTCAAGAAGGATTATTTAAATAATAAAGTGAAGAGACAAAATCAAAGAAGATTATTTAAATGATAAAGTGAGGTGACAAAGTCAAGGAGGAATATCTAAATGATAAAGTAATGGAGAAATTTCTATTTATGGAAAGTGGTTAACCCTAAAATGAGGAAAACAGGTTAAGTGAATTACAAGTGGGTTAAGTGACCTAGAAGATGAAGAGTATAAATAAGAGGCAAGGGTCTCTTGTAAAATGTACATTTTTGGAGGATCTTTGTGTAGATATTGTGTGTATCTCTTGAGCATGAATGGAAGATCTATTCTGAGAGAGAGTGAGTGAGAATGATCTCATGGACGCATCAAAATTTTGGCAATGTCTGAGATCATGACAACAAAAGTCTTGGAGGTTCAAAAACCCTAGTTTCTGAGGTGTACATGGGCTACAGTGAGCCAGGGCGTGTACATACATGGTTTGTATGAAGCCAGGGTGCATACAGTGGATGAAGTCATGGAGATTGATGGTTGAGCTGAGGACAGGCTCTTGAAGACTAAATAAGGTTCCAGATCTGCAATCTATGGGCTCAGATATTCCATAGAAATTATGGTATGGTTATATTATTATCTTGATGGATACTATTTCTTATTTTGTGGTGAATTCTTAAGGCATTTTTGGTATGGCTGTTATGATGTGATTTATCTTGGTTGATTGAATGAGAAACACTATTATTATTCAATGCTAATATGATTGCTACAGTATATTGGTTGCTTATACATGATTGACTAGAATTCATATTGTATGGTTGGGAAGCATGAATAAGTTATTGGAGAGCTTGGATGTGTTGTGAATGGATGTGGGTCAATTTGGACAGTGAAAGACAGAGGAAAATGTGATTGAATATTGCAGAGGATCTGAGTTGATATTGAAAAGAAAACCCTAAGTAACTCAGAAGGCATATGCAGGTTGTAATACATACTGACCGCGTACATACATGGGCTGTAGTGAGCTAGGGCACGTACACACGTGGGTTGCACTATTGAAAAGTCACGAACCTATGATAGTTTGGTATCTGTTGAGGATTGTTGCCTCATCTCAGTTGGTGCTGAGGATGTAATATGAGTCTTTCATATAGACATGGTTATCTTGTAGAGTTATACTCTATTCAGTTGTTGCTGAAAAACCCCAAGGATTGAAGTCTTTAATAAAAATAAAATTATACATACATATTGTTTTCTTTGTGTTCCTTGTGGTGATTATTTGCTGATGATATATTGTTGGTATATGTTCACATCTAACTAGTTGTAAATGACAACAATAAGTAATGAGTAAATAATGATTTCTAGCTAATGAGTTTTTTGTAAGAGGGAAGTTTTGGGAAAAGAGCTCCACACTCATTCACCCCCCCAATAAGTGTGGTCAGTGTGTCCAACAGGAACAAATCACAGCATGGGGGTACACTGACTGAAAAAAGGTTTTCCCCCTTGCGACATCCCATTAGATGGATTCCACTAACA
The DNA here is from genome assembly GCA_032191745.1 of Picea mariana. NCBI lineage: Eukaryota > Viridiplantae > Streptophyta > Pinopsida > Pinales > Pinaceae > Picea > Picea mariana. The sequence goes on from JASDQU011249876.1 coordinate 18,709, forward strand.
TTAGAGAGGGTTACTCACCAATGGTTCCCCTAGCAAAGAAAAAGATCCTTTCTAGGGGACATGTTGACTTGGGAAGGGGTTTCTCCCTATCGACACTGTAGATGTGGTAAAAGGGTTACTCCTGAAACCACCATAAAGTGTGAATGGGATTGACTTATATGACATACTGGAAGATTGAGGTCCTCTACCGAGGGAGATATCTCAACCCCATGTGTTGTTAGGCTTGAAAGATTGGATAGGTCTTCTTCTGACAAATGGGTTTGATGGAGGAATGTGTCCTCCGCCCCAGGACATAGCTTGGTAAGGAATTAGAGTGCTCCCTACACCAACATTTAAAAACTAGAATGTTGGTTTATAACTAACCAACGCGATGAGATTATGTAAAAAAACGTGGTCATTGTGGTTGAAAAATGATGCAGTTGCACTCGAAACTCGAGTGGGACCGACAACTGTTGAGGAAATGCTATTGGTTTATGTGGTGACAGTGGATTGAACCACATTTTTCATTTGACCCAACATACGAAGAATAAATATCCCCCGAGTAACTATCACCGCGGTGGGGTTTGCAGGGGCTCCCGAGCCTGGAACTAACGGAGTTTACTCCATAGTGGCCCAATGGTGAGGGATACTATCAGCGAAGTCTAATATGGGAGGTGGGACTCGTATGACTGGAAATGAAAAAGTCCCAGGTAATGGATGATTAAAGTGTGGAGAAAGATTCTTAGCACCAAGGTCCTCAATGATTACCTCCTCTCATTCTTAAATATTGACTTCGAGAGGATCAATGTTGACGAACTTGGCTTCGGTTGGTATGAAATTGTCAATCCAATCAATTCGATGCCTTTTTAGAGGTGCGGTATAATTATTCCTAACCTCTTCCTTGGGTGGAAGGCCTTGAATTCTCCTTGATCTTCGAGGTGGTAGGTTATCCACTTTGAGTGATTATCTCTCGATGACAATCAACTCACCTTCCTAAAGTTGAACTATGTTCACCAATCACACCACTACAAATCCCTAAAAGACATGACAAACACAAACAATTTTTCCAAGATTTTGACACAAGTGGATTAGGTCTTGGGAACAAAATAACAACAAAGTGGGCTCGATCCCTTTCGGACGAAGTCATGGGTTGATTAAGTCTGGTGGACCAATATGCGAAGGTATGAGAAGCTATTATCCTCACCTTGAAAGATTAGCCTTATCTGGTGCAAGTACCCATGCTTCTCGAGACACCCTCTAATGGTACTAAAGTGTGTGATACAAAATATTCCCTAGGCACTACGAAAAACTGCCGCAGTCACCTTGTGATATACCTATAATAAGGAACTATGGTTATCATCTCACAGTCAGTGTCTTGGGGGTACATTATGTTGGACAACTAAGAGGGGGGCTGAATCAGTTGTCACCATGCTTAAACAATTATGCTTCTTTTAAAATCTTTACAAGGAACTCAATGATGATCACAATAATGCAGGGAAATAAAAAATGGCACCTTCAGCATTAGTCACATATATGAGAAACACAGAGACAGATATTTCCTGAGGAAACCCATACAGGGTAAAAACCTCTTCTTCTTTATATGATAAGTATTATTTGCATTCTTTACATTNTACTCCCTGTGTTCAAGAACCCACTTGAACCTCTGAGGACACCAGTCCTCCCTAGCACCTCCCTTCCACCCTAGATTATGAATATGAAATATTGAAACCTATTAAGTGATATAGTGTTCAATAACAACTTACCAGTCTCATCACTACTCTGCAAGATTTTGCTACTCAGTCTTCCTCACTGTCTTCCTGCATGCATCCGTTGCCCATTCTGTTCTTCTGCCTTTTGTGCTCTCTGTGCCATTCCCATTCAATGCACCTTTTGTTTCTTGTCCATTTTAGTTGCTACACCACCCCTTTACTTCTTCACACATTCATTCCTTCACTCAACAACAACAACAACCTCATCACTTCTCTGTCCCATGTACTTATGGCTTCTGTACACCTTATGCATGCAATGTACACCATGCCTCTGCCTGCTCACACTGCGTTAATCTCTTCCACATATCGAGTGCTCTGTCTGATCATCATGGTAACCCTTCATCTTTTCTGGTGTTTTGCCCACATGTTCAACATCACTAGATGTCATGCTGAGATTCCTCAACCTCTCTGGCAGTTGAGACTCTTCGTCTTCTCTGGCATAGTCGAGCTTATACTTTCTGCTTTAGTTACAAACTTCAATGCTCATCCACTTGTTAGTCGCCTCCATGAACAGTCTTTGTTCTACTGGATGATCTCTTAAGACTCTTCACCTCCTCTGTTAATCACCTCGAAGTGTCTTCGAGTCCTCTAGTAGAACTCATCACTGGTTTCTGGCATGTTCACTGTGTCGTGCAACAGTAGCCCTCTGATATCCTTCAGTTCATCTGCACCATTGAATGATCTTCATAAGATTGTCTTTATTTCGTATTTCATCATTTCATCTTTCCTGTGGCCAAGTGTCTCACCAGTCCATGTCGCGATCTCCGAAACTTTGAAACAGAGCTTTTCTGTGCTAGCTCCTTCCTCTATATGACCATGTACATGACCAAGCGCTTGTTCATAAAGTGCTTTTCGAGATTTCATTTTTCGGCATTTCGGGACTCCTGATGTTGAGAGTCTCTGACTTCTCCATCTCTCGGTAACTGAAATCCCAATATCCAATACATCCAAGGGGGTCGGATCAATGGTCCATGATCTCTTCGAACCAACGGCTCAGATGATTTTGTGATTTTGCATTTCCTGATTTTGGCATTCCTGTGGTATTGTTTCTTGCCTCTCCAAGTCGCGATTCACGAAACCCCGAAATGGATTCTTTGACATGCTCTGATCTTCTACCATGTGTCCCTCTTGGATCAGCGATCAAGATTTTATCGAGACTTCACAACTCCGTGAGCCTTCGGTGTGCCTGATCAACGGTCCATATTTGGCCTCAATCTAACAGTTGAGATTATTTCGCGATTTCACATATCGTGAGTTTGAGAGGTGAAAGCCTGGAGCATTTCATACCTTTGACTTTCCAGTCAGTGAAATGATGATCTGTGTCCACGTGTCCTGCCCATAGATGGACGTTCCTTCATCTTTCAGGATTTTGTATACCCTCTTCTCCTTTCACTTTAATGAACGTGTAGGTTCTCCCTGATCCAACGATGGTCGGAACTTATGATCAGATCTGATGCCTGAGATCTGTCCTCCTCTTTTGTGCATTCTTCTTGTCTACAATCAGATCTGAGGGTCCTCCTTCTTTTGAGAATTTAAATGGGATCCAATGATCACTGACACTTCTCCTCCCAATCTTAGGCACTGCGATCGACTCTACGCTAATTACTCCTGAGCTTACTTTGTTCCTATTTTTCATTGATGCTTACTCTGATCTTGTCATCAATGACCTACCTACAATCCTTTGCACATTTTCTACCATCTTTGTTGCTGTACTTTCCATCAATGACAAGCATACACTGTCTGTAAAACATGCCAACAATCTCCCCCTTTGGCATTGATGGAAACAAAGGCACCCCTGTTATTTTCTCCCCCTTTGACATCAATGTCAAAGAAAACATGCTCCACCTGAGTTGTTACATTAATTTTAGGAGGTATCAGATGTGCAATTGATATAGGACTCCCCCTAACAGGATGGACTCTCTTAGATGTGAGACGGGATGACACCCAGCTTCTGTCTGAGATATTCAAATGGTGTCTTGGCTAGGGGTTTAGTAAAGATGACTGCAATTTGTTCTATAGTGGGAATGTAATTCACCTGAACAATCTAATTGGTGACCTACTCTCTCAGAAAATGATATTTTATGGGAATATGCTTGGTCTTGGAGTGGAATATAGGATTTTTAGACACACTGATGGCACTAGTGTTATCACAATGAATTGGGATCGGTGCCGTGTATTTTACCTCTAAGTCTGCAAGTGTCTAAATCATCCATAATACCTGAGTGCAATGGGTAGCATTAGCAATGTACTCTACCTCTATGGTTGATAAAGAAATGGAACCTTGCTTTTTACTAACCCATGCTACTAAAGAATCACCCAGGAAGAATGCTCCTCCACTGGTGCTTTTTCTCTCATCGACGGAGTTTTCCCAATCTGCATCTGAGTAAGTAGTTAACCAAAAATTTTGATTTTTGGGATACCACAGACCATAAGTCATTGTTTCTTTTAAATACCTGAATATCCTTTTGACAGCTTGCAAATGACTCTGTTTGGGTGCAGCCTAATATCTTCCTACCATTCCTACAACATGCATTATGTCTGGGCGAGATGCTATGATGTACAGTAGGCTGCCTATCATTGATTGATATGAGCTTTGATCAACATCAGGTGAATCATCATCCTTGCTGAATTTACATCCAGTTACCATAGGTGTACCCACAGGTTTAGAATATTCCATTTGAAACCTTTTCAGCATTTCTCTTAGATATTTTTCTTGAGAAATGAACATTCCTTTGGACCTTTGAGTAATTTGCAGACCAAGAAAAAATGGCAGTTCTCCTATCATAGACATTTCAAATTCAGACTCCATGGCAGAAGCAAACCATTGTACCAATGAATCCTTATTACATCCAAAGATGATGTCATCTACATAGACCAATACGATGAGCAAATTATTATCCTTTGTTTTAATATACAAATTGTTTTCAATTGTTCCTCTCTTGAACCCTTTGTCTTTGAGATACGTATCCAATCTGTGATACCAGGCTTGAGGGGCTTGTTTTAACACATATAAAGATTTATTTAGCTTGCATACTAAGTCAGGGTTATCAGACAATTTGAAACCCTCTAGTTGTTCCATATAGACTTCTTCACTTAAATCTCCATTTAGAAAAGCTGACTTGACATCCATTTGATAGACTTTAAACCTTTTATAACAAGCATAGGCAAGAAACATTCTAATAACTTCTAATCTTGCTACATGCACAAATGTTTCATCAAAATCCAGTCCTTCTATCTGAGCATAGCCTTTACAGACTAACCTTGCTTTGTTCTTGATAACTTGTCCTTTCTCATTCAACTTATTCTAAAAGATCCATTTGGAGACAATGACGTTTTTACCTTCAGGTCTTTGAACCATCTCCCACGTATTGTTTTTCTCAATTTGATTAAGTTCTTCATTCATTGCTTTAACCCAGTGGTCATCTTGTTGGCTTCATTAAAATTCTTGGGTTCCAGCATGGATATGAAAGCTATATGAGATTGTTTGGTGTTTTTTATTAGCTTTCTCCTGGTTTGTACACCTTTGTCTTTTTCTCCAATTATCTGACTTGCAGGATGATTCTTTTGAATGATTCTGGAGGAGGAATTTGTAGTTGACTGCTAATTTGAGTCTTTCTGAGTGTCTGAGTCTTCATCTTATTCAGATTCTTCATTTTCTGATTCTTGGACCTGTTCATCTTCAGCTTTAGCTGTGTCTTCTGTAGAAGACTCATTATTGTACACCTCTCTTGCTAGGATTCCTTCATCAATTTTTACATCAATACAGTCAACCATTTTATGCAGCCTCTTATTATAGCATCTATATCCTTTACTATCTGTAGCATACCCTAAGAAGATNGACTCTGAAGTGTTTGATTGAGGCAGGTCTTCCAAACCATAATTCATAAGGTGTCTTGTCACTTTGTGGTCTGAGGTGGGATTTGTTAAGCACATGGACCGCTGTGTGTATTGCTTCTACCCAGTAGATTTGACCAATGCTCTTCTCATTCATCATTGACCTGGCCATTTCCTGCACTGTTCTGTTTTGCCTCTCAACAAGTCTATTTTGTTGTGGAGTTCTTTGGATTGTGTATTCTCTTTTGATCCCATGCTCATCGCAGAATTCCTTGAAGTCTCTTGATATAAAATCTTCTCCCCAATCTGATCTTACTGCCTTTAACCTCTTTCCTGTTTGAGTCTCTGTTAAAGCCTTAAATATTTTAAACTTCTCAAATTCTTTAGCTTTTTCTTTGAGAAAGGAAAACCAAGTAAGTCTGGAGTAATCATCGATAATCAGCATGAAGTAGTTTTCTTTCCTTGTGCCTTCCTGTCTTGATGGTCCACATAGATCCATATGAACTAGTTGGAGTGGTTTCTCTGTTGAAGTAAAGCTCTTGGACTTAAACTGTGTCTTGTTTTGCTTCCCTACTTGACAGGGTTTACACATTGAATCTTGGGGGTTTGATATTCTCAGAAGATCTTTTACTGCCTCGAGGTTTTTGAGTTTGATTAAGTGGTTAAAGTTTAGATGTCCAAGTCTCCTATGCCATAACCAACTTTCATCATGTTTTCTTAGATGATATTCTTCTCTATTTTCTTTCAGCACATATACATTATTTTTTGTCCTTATGCCTTTGGCCACCACTTGTCCTGAGTTTACAGACTTTATCTTGTAGTCCTTGAATGTGAACAACACTTCGCATCCTCTGTCACACATTTGACTTACACTAAGCAGATTATGTTTCAACCCATCCACAGGTAGAACATCTTGGGCTTTTCCTTTTCCATTACTTAAGCTCACCATCCCTTTGCCCTTTATTTTCCCTGGAGCATCATTTCCAAAGGTTACGTTTTCTGATTTTCTTTCACTTAGAGATAGAAACTTGCCTTTGTCTCCCATCATGTGTTTGGAGCATCCACTGTCTATATACCAAGGGTTCGTTTTTCTTTGAGCGGACAATACTATTCCAC
>JASDQU011249877.1:9401-20564 GCA_032191745.1 Picea mariana
AGGAGGTTATGGAGTATCAAACCACGAGATCCAATGGCCGACAAGTAACCTTTTACATGTCGGCATATATCATGGACACTATATGTTTCACGACTCCTTTCCCTTTGATGAATTGGAGTTAGAACCCAACCTACACTAAACCAATTCATGAATATCATTCTAAGCTATGGGAAGAAAATTTTAAGGATTCTTTTTACAAAATTTTTCATTTCATGGTGATACCAGTGCATCAGATGTTGTATGGCTATACACCCCCCCCCCGTATTTCGGAGTCGGTCATAGTAAATCTCAAGGCGGTTGTCGATTGGTTTATTGAGGAGAATTTCTCCTATATTAGGGTTTTCGGATGCTCTATCCCTCCTCATGCACTTCCTAAATTCCTCCCTGATAGGATGGTGTGCAGGGAGGTAGCTCATTAGATAATAATAGGCAGTATTGGAATAGAACTGAAGACAGCTCAAAAGTAGTTTTGGCCAGTCTTTCCTGTATAGATTGGAAGGTTTTCACTACTCAACATGGGTCATTCTAAGGTTGAAGTTGCATCCCTTGAGGAGGTCAAGTTGGTGAATCTCGAACATAGGAAGCACGACCCTTGTCAAATAGTGGGAAGCCACATGGCTCACTGTGGAATGAAAGCATTTGAACATGAAGAATCCCCACACGATGACATTTTCAAAGGGGTCGAAACCTATGAGGAAGTGTTAGACATGGTATAGGTGTTATCATTCAATTTTCAAACCAGTCTTCAAACTTTCCAGAGACACAGACGAAGCAGTTTGCCCAAAGTATTGCATGGCAAAAAAACAACATCCCCTCCAGGACAAGAAGAAATTCCCCCAAGCTTTGGATAGAAAACATGGAATAAAACAGACACTGAGGGAAACCCACAGGAGGTAGAAGGGTCTTCACAAAACAAAGAATTCTCACAGACAGAGAATCCTAGAGTAGAAGCAGAAAAAGTGTCTGAGACACCTCCCGAGTCCAGTCAATCTAACCCCCCTTCACCATCAACTAATCATATTGATACTCCCAAGATAACAGGGGAAACAAAATCCATAGAGTTGGGTAATCCCATCACTTCCTTGACCCCTTTACAATTTACTTTTGGTTTCCCTTAGGTAGGAGTCATATATGCTAGCGACCTCGACCCTATCTCCAAAGAAGAAATTCCTCCCTCTGATCACTTCTTCAGTAAAAAGAGGAAGGTTGTATTAAAACAGGAGATGTATATGAGAGAAGGTGGTATGGTAAAGAAACACAGAGTGCTGGTGGATGGGAAAAAATTGGAAGAGGGAGATTTTTCTACAGAGATGGCAAGCTCCATGGGAGCACTGACAACAACAAATATTTTCAAGGTTAGCAATATGAGAGCAAGGTTGGAGCAGAGTAACCACAGGATAACCCAATTGCAAGGTCAACTAAAAGATACCAAGAAAAATATCAAAGTAGAAATAAATAAAGGTCTAGAGCAGGCCAGAGCTGTTGACAAGCAAGAAATTCAATCACTCGGGACAAGTCTGGACGAGATGAACAAGAAAATGCAGACTAGTCAAATACAAGTTATTCGGCAAAAAGAATTGGTAAGACAACTATGGGATAAATTGAATTCAATTAAAGGCCAGGTTATAGACCTAAAAGTTTTTCAGGATCAATCATTGGAAATACATGTGAAGATAGAAGTTGAGCAACAAAAAGTAATCTCCCAAGTATAGATTATTCAAAATTATTTTCAGGAAACAAGTAATGCTTTTGATAACATTATTTTTAGAGAAAAATAAGCTAAAGCATCAAGGGCCACTTTTCGAAAGGAAGTTGTATGTTCTGAAAACGAAAAAGTATCGAAAATTTTAAAGATTTATGTCACAGAGAAAATTAGAGGCGATACCATGCTCAAGGTATGGGAAAACAACATAGCAAAATATAAGAAAATAGTCAAAGACATCAAAGATGATTGTGAAAGAATATTTGATTTATTGGACAAGGAATCATTGGGTATCGATAGAGACAATTTCACCGGGCAATTAGGACAGATAAACATTGTAAGACACCAGTTGAATTTCAAAGAGGTTTTGAACGAAATTCAATTGGAAATTTCACAATTCAAGGAAATGGATATTACCCTAATAGACAAGTGGCTAGTGAAACCAAACTTGAAATTTCAATCAATCAAGTTTGTTGGTAATGAAATTGAAGATCAACTTCCAAAAAATCAGAGAAAATTCTATTTATTTGAAGCAAAGGATCTACCAGAGTCCCCCAGAAGTTTTGTACATTTTCTCGAAAAATGTATTGAATGTATTAGGTCAAAAGAAGGAGATACTTCAGTAAAACAATGAAGTATTATTTTGAAAACTTATATTATCAAGATGATGGGAAAACAAATGATAATCATGCAAATGGTTGGAGTTTTCAATTCTTGTAACCGTTTGCCTCTAGGGGTTAGGAGATCACCAACCAACAATCATCAGGGATCTGGTATAAATATAATTTGAAGATACTGTTAAAGGGATTTTTCTGGGCACATTGTAATGAATAATTGATAGATATTTTTGAATTAATACGAATGCAGATTGAAGATTCCAGATCTGGTCGAATTTGAGTTATGTGTTTCTCTGTTGTTTCACATTTTTCATATATCTTTTTAATGAATGCTTAAACACAATTTAGTACAACCTCTACTATGGTAAACAATTATTCTTGCAATTTATTCATTTACAGATTTTCCTTAGTATCGGCTATCAACAGATATAAGACCTGCAAATGTTTCAAATTTCAATATCATATGCTTCATTAAAAGTTTTTCTTGATTATTTTCTTCTCCTGTCAGCAAAGTGAGGTTCCTCTTTAATTGATGCCTCACCCTGTTCGGCAGCTTTATGTTTTCTTTTCACTTCATGCATATCCCTTTTTCAAAATTTAACTTAGATACCAGAAACAACCTTTGGTTTCGTCACACTATTAATTCAAGGTTTTTGGAGTTCTTTTTTACATTGTTTTGAATCAGAAATAGCGAACTCTTAAAAAAAAACACAAGATTTTACCCTTTCTATCCTTTTCACCCATGACTGTCCCAGTCACAAGACAACCTAATATTGAACTTGGACTATCGAATCAAACGATCATTTCTTTGAACTTATTTAACACCATCTTATAGACAACAAACAACCAGGTTGAGTTAGAACACTCATGGGCAGTTATTGAAAGAGACATTAGCATCCAGGAAAACTAGGAAGCTAGACAAAGAATGTTAAGGAACCAACAATAGCCCTTTTAATTTAACCTACCTTTTTATCCTTATCCCTCTCTATATTTTGGATGCCTTGATGGTGTACTTTAGATCCTTAAAGTACAAACTCAGGAACAACATCTTTTTGGCGTCGTTGTCGGGGAACGAAGAAACAAATCATTTCCCTAGTAATAACGACATTGACACTTTCAATATTTGATAGTGAACAAAGATCGAAAACCTTATAAGGCTACCCTTATCTTTCACTTGGAAACTCCATAATAAATAAGTTGGCTTTTAACTGAAAGAATACGAGAAGAAACCCAGACGACAAACAAACTTCCCCTGTCCCAGATCCAGAAAAAATTTTAAAATCAAGAAGATATCTTAAACAGATTGTATCATCGACAAATAGGTTTTATCAACCTAAAACTATGGATTCAAACACTAGTGATCTCTTTGAAGTATCGAATACCCCATCGTACCATGAGGGATTACCTACCAATAAGATTACAACCTTTGAGCTTGGTTTGGTCTCGCCTGATTTTAAAACTGAAATTTTCCCAACCATTTCTTTCACCATCAAAGGTAAGAGATCCGCATCACTTCCCGTTTTGATTAACACTTCTTCACTCCGCGAAGTTCATTTTTCTATTTCTCAAAACTCCTATGATCATTCTATTATTTTTGACACAAATTCTATTGATTCTCCTTATATTCACCCTGTGAGTCTAAAGAAACTAGTCCATTTTTCTCTAGTTCTCCTTCCTCAAGTTTCTTGTATATTGATAACCAATTTCCTGAAACCCTTCCTCATAATTTCCAAGCAACAACATCTAAATCACCAATGGTCGCGGCCGAATGAGGTGTTGTTGGAGCTGGAGCTGGAGGAGGAGGAGCAGGCGGCCAAATACCAACCCTTAGAATCTTTGCAAAAGTGGCTGCTAGATATGCCCCTTTGATGCTCCCAGTTCCCCTACATGACTTACCTGAAAACTACATGAAGAATCTTCTGAAATTCATAGGAGAGGGTGATTTCACTGCCGCTGAACAGATCAATTTATTTGACCAATTCGTTGTTATACTTGGAATCGAACATGAAGACATCTATTTGAGACTCCTGGTCCAAACTTTTGAAGGACAGGTAAGAACCTGGTTCTGAGGCCTAGCAGCAGGATCTATACCATCTTATGAGGAACTTGAAAATGATTTTATTAGATAGTGGGGGGAAATTAAAGATCATCTCTATTGTCTAACTGAATATGGGGCTCTAAAAAAAAACACTCTGAATCAGTTCTCGAGTTCACTCAGAGGTTCAATAAATTGTATAATAATATCCTAGTCGAGGTCAAACCCTCCCAACCTGTAGAGAAAATAACCTTCGCTGGGGATTTTGACCCTAATTTCGCCCTCTTATTGAGGGAGAGGAGATCGGTAGACCTCACTAAGATGCAAGATGATTCCTTAGAGATTGAGTCAAACATGATGGCATCAGGAAAGTTGAAAACCAAATTTGAAACCGGAAACAAAGAAACCAGAAGATATAGAGATCAAGGGGGACCGTCCGGATCAGGAAGATCTTCAGAAGACAAAATAGATGACATGGCCAGAATAATCAAAGAACTCTCAAATAAGATCTCAAGGATAGAACTATATCAAGCGAAAAATGAGCATTTTCCCAGAAAGGATTTTAGAAGGAATCCTAACCCTCAAAATCCACCAAGGCAGATTAAGAATGAGGATCAAAAAATCCAAACCCCTTTAAAAGAGAAAACTTTATCGAAGGAGAAGATGTGGATGATTTTGAGGAACTAGAGGAAGACATCAATAATCTTGGTGACGACTGCCTACAACCTTTTTTAACAAAACAATATTATGAAAGATCTATGACTACAAAAGATAGATTCCAAAATAAAAAAAACAATGGTATTATTGAAGATTCAACCTATCAGGAAATTACAGATGATATAATGGCCGAAATCCACCAAAAGTAAAATCTAAGGCCTAAGAACAAGAGCCTCGCAACTCCCTCAGTGAAAAATATTTTTTCGAGGGGTGAAATAGACGAGTCAATTTCAAAAAATGTCGTGAAACCGACTATAAGAACTAGAACTGCTGACACACAGCCTACCAAGACAAAGCCAGCGGAGACATTAGCTGCAAACGTGCAAAAAACGGAGGACCCTGTAATTGAAATTAAAACCTCACTACTAAAGAAAGATGAAAAGAAGGGGTAAGAAAACCAAATCATAGAAATAGACAAAACAATAGGGAGTTTTAATCTGGAAAACGAAATAAATAAAATTAAAATCCCTATACCTCTTGTCGAACTGGTGAAAAACCCAATTTACAGGAAACAAATCACTAAATTAATCAGTTTTTCAGAAAACGAAAGCTAGGCCGATGTTATTAATTTAGAACAAGCCTAACATAATTTTCAGCCCACATTTTGATGGTGCCATAGACACCGTCGCCCCTTTCTATATCACTCTGACTATGCACAATCACTTACTCCATAATTGCATGTTAGATTCTGGAGCCTCTCACAATGTAATGCCTAAAGCCATTATGGAGAGACTCAGTGTTGAAATTACCAGACCTTATGGAGATTTATATTCTTTCAATTCAAGAAAGGTTAAGTGTATAGGCATGATAAAGGATTTGGTCGTAAATCTTGCACATATACTCGCGAAAGGCATTCTAATGGATTTAACCGTCACTAATATACTCCTGAAGTACTGTATGCTCTTATCCAAGTCTTGGGGCGCTAATCTTGGAGGATCCCTCCAACTCGACATGACGTATGCCACGATCCCAGTCTTTGGAGGATAGTTCACGCGTTTGTATAGAGAAACTAGATTAGCATTCATGGTAAGTGATCCACATAACCAAAACAATTACCCTATTTATATTACTAACCAAGATTTAGGCAATTGTATTTTATCTATCAACGATGATACCGATATGTGTATAGAAGAAAGTTGTATAGAAAATAAAAAAGAAAAAGAAAAAATAAAACGGGATGTATATAGCACTGGTGTTTGGAATATGTTTTTTGATGGTGCCTCGTCTTATTTTGGTGTCGGGGTTGGGGTGTTTTTTGTGGCTCCTGATGACAAATTTGTTATCCCTTTCTCTTATAGATTACAGTGGAATATCGACCACACTAACAATGTATGTGAGTATGAAGCCCTAGTACTAGGATTGGAAGATGTCGGGAGAATGAAAATTAAAAACTTGGAAGTCTTCGGTGATGAAGAGCTAATCATGAAACAAGTAAATCGTCAATACTAGGCCAAACATCCTAGGTTAAGATCTTATTTGAATTGTGTTTGGGATCTGATCGAAAAAAAATTCTCCTCTGCTTATGTGCATTACATTCCAAGAGTAGAAAATCAATAAGATGATGCGTCATCAACATTCACACCTCCCACTACTTTCAAATTAAAATACCATATACTAATGAGACATAGGTCTTCCATACCAAACAACATACAACATTGACAAGTTTTTGAAGATGATGAACAACTCAAAAAAAATTTAGAGACAGTTGATGACTTTGTTGAGACGCATGTTGACCAAGAAAACCAGAATGATCCTATTTGGATCATGCAGGAAGGCAAAGAACTCCAAAAGTTTCATAATAAAATTGCTAACCACCAGATGCTTGTTTTAAAAAATAATCAGATACCTAAGGGTCTGATCCCCTTAGAAATCCTATTTAGTCATGATGACATACCTTTGAAGAATACTTTACAGCCTCGGACAGAGGAGGTCGAGGATTGTGATGTAGGTACCAAAGAAGTTCCTAGGTTGGTGAAATTATCCAAATATCTGTCTCTCAAAATCAAAAGAAAGTGTGCGGAGTTACGTAGACAATATAAGGATGTTTTTGCTTGGTCTTATAATGAATTGAGAACTTATGACACTACCATTATGGAACATAAAATTCCTTCGAAGCCAGGTGTCAAACCATTTAAACAAAAACTCAGGCAGATTAACCCCATCCTACTACCAGTAATAGAAAAAGAAGTCAAAAAACTCTTGGACACTAAAATCATTGTCCCACTGAGATACTCTAAATGGGTAGCCAATTTAGTCCCAGTGAGAAATAAAAATGGTGAGATCAGACTGTGTGTAGATTTTAGAAACCTCAATCAATCCTCACTTAAAGATAATTATCCATTACCTAAGATGGATCATGTTTTAGAAAAAGTAGTTGGAGCTAACAGAATGTCCATGATTGATGGTTTTTTAGGTTACAATCAGATTGCAGTACACCAAGATGACAAAGAAAAAACAACGTTCACTACCCCTTGGGGTACTTTTATGTATGACAAAATGCCTTTTGGTTTAATGAATGCAGGAGAAACTTTCCAATGAGCCATGGATATCGCTTTCATGGGTGAAAGAGATAAGTTCTTTGTTATCTATCTTGATGACCTGACTATTTTATCCAAGTCTGATGCAGAACATTTAATACACCTCAAACAAACTTTCAAGAAATGTCGTAAATTCAGTTTGTCACTTAATCCCAAGAAATCTCATTTTGCAATGCAAGAAGGTAAACTCTTGGGTCATATCATGTCTAGAGATGGAATCAAAATTGATCCCAAAAGGGTCGAGGTGATATATACCATAAATATTCCTAGAAATGTAAAAGAAATTCAGTCTTTTTTAGGAAAAATAAACTTCTTGAGAAGATTCATCGCTAACTTTTTTGAAATTGTTAAATTGATTATAGATATGCTTAAAAAGAATAGTGAGGTGAAATGGACAAGTGAAGCCAAAGCATCGTTTCAATGAATCAAGAAAGTAATAAGCGAAGCACCAGTCCTGGCAAGCCCGGATTACACAAAAGAGTTTTTGGTTTTCTCTTTTGCCTCCGAACACACAATCACAACTGTCTTGTTACAGAAAAATGAGGAAGGTTTTGAGCGACCTATAGCATTTTTTCGCAGAAGTCTCAGAGACGCTGAGCTGAAATATGACATATTGGAAAAACAAGCTTACGCAATGGTAAAAGCTCTCAAGGATTTTAGAACCTACATTTTTCACTCAAAGATCATTGCCTACGTGCCTTCAAGTTCTGTTAAAGATATACTAGTGAAACTAGACAACGATGAAAGAAGAGGCAGGTGGCTGGCTAAAATCCAGGAGTTTGATCTGGAAGTCAAACCAACTAAAATTATCAAAGGTCAGGGTCTAGTCAAATTGCTAGCTGAATCAAATTTGAGAGTACTTGGAATAAATCAATTGCAAGAGAGCAAGGGATTTATAGAAATAGATGAGCTTGACATTACTACACCCACAACTGAGATCCAAGACAAGTTCTCCATTTCAGTTTGGTATCACAATATTGTTTCTTACCTGCTGACCCTTCAATGTCTCAGTGAGTTAACACCTTCTAAAACTAGGAAACTGAAGTTACATGCTATAAAATATTGTATCATAGATGGTAAATTGTATTGGAAAAACCCTCTGGGTTTCCTGCTGAGTTGCTTAGTCGAGACCGAAATAGAAAGGGTTATCGATGAATTCCACGTGGGAGCGTGCAGAGGACACCATGCTTGGCGAGCAACAACTTATAAAATTTTAAGAGCCGGGTATTACTGGCCTAAATTATTCACAGATGTGAACACTAAATTCCAAACTTGTACTCCTTGCCAGATGTTTACAGGCAAACAAAAAGTCCCAGCCTTACCTTTAGTCCCGGTTAAAACTGAAGCTCCATTTCAGCAATGGGGTCTTGATTTCATTGGAGAAATTCATCCCCACTCCAGCGCACAACACAAGTGGATTCTAAATGATACAGACTACTTCACTAAATGGGTGGAAGTTGTTCCTACGAGAAATGCAACTGACTCAGTAGTAATCAGTTTCCTAGAAGAAAATATTCTATCTAGGTTCAATTGTCTCCGAAAGATAGTCACTGATAATGCACAAGCATTTAAGTCAATGGAAATGATCAGATTTTGCCAAAAATATATCATACTGGGACACTCCACAGCCTACTATCCATAGGGTAATGGCCTACACTAGTACATATGAACAAATTTGCGACGGTTTTTTGTTGATATTGCCACACTTATCCGTCGCAATTTCCACAAAAGCCAATATTTGTTTTCATCGAAATAATTTCGTCACTATATCCACGATCCAAGTGTGCGTGGAAACATCGATGAAATTATCTCTCCACGTGTCACCACCTTCAATATCGGTTAACTCTGTGCATTGTTACAATTACGACGAACTATCGCCGCAATAACAACGAAGAAATGTGGCAATTACGACGAAACTTCGTTACAATTGGAACGAAAAGTTATGCCAAGCCAATAACTTACGACGCACATATTGTATATGTGACGAATATTCATAGTAAATTCTGATGAACTTGCATCGATATTGCCACGATGACTTTAGGTTTTAAAAAAAAATTACATACAATATGGTATACCATATTGTATGCCATATTACATTTTAATATGGCATTACTATTACATTGTAATATTGTAATATGGCATTACTATTACATTGTAATATTCTAATATTCTAATATATTGTAATATATATATATATATCCCCTACAAATAATCAAGGCACTAATCAACCAAATATTGTAAGCATTTGTTATCATGAAGTTGGATTAGAAGTAAAAATACTAATATGACAATATACACAAAGAATAATTTGGAATATTACTTTCAGAAAAACACATGGATTGCATGAGTGAGTCATTATGAAATTTATATTACACAATACTGTGACAACACTTATAGGATTTATGGATGATATCTTAAGACCATTTCTCGAACTTCTTTATTGTAGCCTCTTTGGAGTAACAACACAAAATTTGAAGGAGAAAGTACAGTTACAACATAGTGTTGCAACAGAGTTACAACATAGTTATAGTGAGTTGCAACAGAGTTACAGAAAGTATTGCAGCAGAGTTATAGCGAGTTGTAGCAGAGTAATAGTGATTAACAACACAAAATTCGAAGGAGAAAGTATAGTTACAGCATAGTGTTGCGGCAGAGTTACAGCATAGTTATAGTGAGTTGCAGCAGAGTTACAGAAAGTGTTGCAGTAGAGTTATAGCGAGTTGCAGCAGAGTAATAGTGAGTAACAACAAGTGGAGTAATAGCACAAAATTCGAAGGAGAAAGTACAGTTACAACATAGTTATAGTGAGTTGCAACAGAGTTATAGAAAGTGTTGCAACAGCGTTATAGCGATTTGCAGCAGAGTAATAGTGAGTAACAACAAGTGGAGTAACAACACAAAATTCGAAGGAGAAAGTATAGTTACAACATCGTGTTGCATCAGAGTTACAACATAGTTATAGTGAGTTGTAGCAGAGTTATAGCGAGTTGCAACAAAGTAATTTAATTGAGCCAAGACAATTCATGGGGTTAGCAAATTATTTAGGAATGACGTGTCTCTTCAATGCACATTAGAAAAGGAAATTATAACCTTTCAATTCATTGCAATTGAAAACCAAGTAACTAAAGCTTTGACTTGAAATAATTGTAATGCCTCAATATTAAATCTAATGAAACTTGAAATTTCATTTGAAATCAAAGAAAATTTCACATGATACACAATGGCAGAACCTTTGATACAATGAGGGAGTTGGATAACATAACACTTGAAAATTTTGTTGGTGCAATCATAATATACTCAAATAAGATAAGGAATTGTACATCATAGTTTAGGCATTGAAGTACTACATGAATTATTTGTTGGGAAAACAAAAAAAGATTAACTCAAATTATAAGCTTTTATAATGCTTGTCAATTGATCCAAGTCACAACAAAGACCAGACTTCATGTGAATGGTATCCTGCAACATTTTGATTCAGTAATCAAGTATGATAAATATATATAAAACCACATGGTCAATTTCCTTTAAGACCTTTGATGTTTTTATTTGACCATA